>LNAC01000162.1:2049006-2221285 GCA_002007465.1 Ailurus styani | reverse complement strand
AATTTGAAAAGTTCACAAATACATGGGGGCTAAGCAACATACTACTAAACAGTCAATGGGTCCAACAGGAAATTAAAGAAGACATTAAAAAGAAAGAAAGAAAAAGAGAGAGAGAGAGAGAGAGAGAGAAAGAAAGAGAAAGAAGAAAGAGAGAGAGAGAGAGAGAGAGAAAGAAAGAAAGAAAGAAAGAAGAAAGGAAAGAAAGAGAGAGAGAGAGAGAGAGAGAAAGAAAGAAAAGAAAAGAAAAGAAAAGAAAAGGAAAGAAAGAAACATGGACAAATGAACATGAAAACTGAGTGGTCCAAGACCTTTGGGTTGCACCAAAAGTGGTCCTGAGAGGGAAGCATATAGCAATGCAAGCCTACCTTAAGAAGATGTCAAATAAACAACCTAACCGTACGCTTATAGGAACTAGGAAAAGAACACCAAAGCCTAAAGCCAGCAGAAAGAAGTAAATAATAAAGATTAGAGCAGAAATAAATGATATAGAAACTTAAAAATGGGGCACCTGAGTGACTCAGTCATTGAGTGTCTGCCTTCGGCTCAGGTCATGATCCTGGGGTCCTGGGATCAAGCCCTGCATCAGGCTCCCTGCTCAGCAGGAAGCCTGCTTCTCCCTCTCCCACTCCCCCTGCTTCTGTTCTCTCTTGCTGTGTCTCTATCGAATACATAAGTAAAATCTTAAAAAAAAAAAACTAATATAAAGCAAACATTACATACTGTGTTTAATCAAAAATTGCAATATATGTTACTGGGAGGAGTAAGGGAAGTTAAATAAGGACTTAATGGTGATAGTTAAGCAAACTAAATTATCATGGTAGGAAATCAATTAAATATGTCTAAAACAGACTGAGCCAGCCAGATGCCCCCAAATCCATTTTTCTAAAATGCTATTTCCAACATGATATTAACCATGTTATTTCGTGTGTGTGTGTGTGGTGTGTGTGTGTGCGCGCGCACTAACTTTGTCAAACTCAACACTCAGGTTATAATAGTTTTCATACAATTGTTTGCATGGTGCTAGTCTTTTTTATACTATTGAAAAGGTGGGTGGGATGATGGGTTAAATAGGTGATGGGGATTAAGGAAGACACTTGTGAGGAGCACTGGATGCTGTATGGAAAGGTTGAATCACTGTATTGTACACCTGGAAATAATATTACGCTGTATATTAACTGGAATTTCAATAAAAATAGACAAAAAAAGAAATGTAATCTGTTCCTTAAAAATTTTCAAATAATTTCCTCTAAATGTAATGTACCATTTTGTATCTAATTGAATGTATTAATATTTATAGTTATTGCTCAGGTTTTTTACATTGTATTGAATCAATTTAAGGGAAAATAATGTATAGGTATTTTCTACTTTATTACCATAAAAAGTGTTATTATATTTTTGTAATCTTTGTGATATCTATTATATTTCCTTTTACTTTTTTTTCTATTTTTCTTTAATAGAATTTTATATTAGTTTCTTCAATAGACTTGTAGATTTATTCACTAAGTTTATTCTGCTCAATAATCCCCAAATAAATATTTTCATTAAAATGAAAGTTATTTTTGTTCTGACAATGGAGTATACAGTAAATTAATAAAAGTTAAATGATAAATTGGAAAAAAAGTAGGAAATGGTTCAAATTTCCTGAAATAACCAGGACTAATGCACTGGTGTATGGTCTTCCAGTCTTCGTTTCGAGCACATATTTATTTATTTCTGAGTGTGCATTTTTATATATGCAGAGAGAGCAAGAAATAAAGAGAGCCACAAACAGAAAGAGAAAAATATTACTTGTTTTACAAAGTGAAGAATCTACTCTACAACCTTTTGACTTAACAGTGTATTAAGGATATATTTAAAAATCTATCTATATCTATATATATACACATATTCCTTACCTCATAAAAAATCATAACTACAAGAATTTACCCCTATTATTTAAGTTTTTTTTGACATTTCAGTTATTTATAAGTTTCTTCTATAATTAGTATTATATTAAAACTAACGTTGGTAGATACATGTTTGCATACACTGGTAAATATATGTTTAGATAAACTCTTAGAAGTAAAATTCCATCAGGCGCCTGGGTGGCTTAGTGGGTTAAAGCCTCTGCCTTCAGCTCAGGTCATGATCCCAGGGTCCTGGGATCCAGGCCGCATCGGGCTCTCTGCTCAGCGGGGAGCCTGCTTCCTCCTCTTTCCTCTCTCTTCTCTCTCTGCCTGCCTCTCTGCGTACTTGTAATCTCTCAATGTGTCAAATAAATAAATAAAATCTTAAAAAAAAAAAAGGAGTAAAATTCCATCTAGCTACTGAACAACCAAAGGGTCAAAGAAGAAATCAAAAGTAAAATAAAATATTACCTTGAGACAAAAAAAAAGGGGGAGGCAAGACACAATATACCAAAATTTAGAGAATGCAGCAAAAGCATTTCCAACAGGGAACTTGATAGTGATAAGTAACTACCTTGAAAAACAAAATCTCAAGCAATGTAAATTTGCCCTACAAAGAACTAAGATACAAATAAACAAAGCCCAAAGTTAGTGCAAGGGAGGAAATAACACAGATATAAAAGACAATAGAAAAGGCCAGTGAAAATAAGAACTGGTTCTTTGAAAACATAAACAAAATTGATTAACCCTTAAACAGACTCACCAAGAAGATAAAGAACTCAATCAGAAATGAGAGAAATTACAGCACATGCCATAGAACTACAAAGGATCATGACACTACTATGGACATTATATATCAATAAAAATTTGAATTTCTAGAAGAAGCAGATCGATTCCTAGAAACATAAAACCTAAAAGGGCTGAATCATGAAGAAATAAAAAATCTGAACAAAGCAATTACTAGGAAGGAGATTGAACCAGTAATCAAAAAGTCCCAACAAATACAAGTCCAAGAGCAGATGGCTTCACTGGTGAATTCTATAAAACATTCAAAGAATCAATTCCATTTCTTCTAAACCTCTTTCAAAAAAATAAAAGGAGAATGAACATTTGCAAACTCATATTATGAGTCCAGCATTAATCTGACACCAAAACAAGGATGCCACAACTAAAAAATTACAGACCAACATCCCTGACGAACATAAATGCAGAAATCCTCAATAAATATGAGCAAGCCAAATTCAACAATGCACTAAGAATATGTACACTACAATCAACTGGAATTTATCCCAGAAATGCAAGAATGGTTCAATATCTACAAATCAATGTGATATACCACATTAACAAAATGAAGGATAAAAATCACACAATCAATCTGAATAGAAGCAGAAAAAGCATTTGGCAAAATTCAACACCCATTATAAAAACTCTCAACAGAGTGAGGATAGAGGGAACATACCCCAACACAATAAAAATCATATAAGACAAGCCCATAGTTAACATCATACTCTATGGTAAAAGGCTGAAAGTTTTTACTCTAAGATCAGGAACAAGACAAGGATGCCCACCCTCACCACCTATATTTAACAAAGCATTGGAAGTCCTAGCCTGAGAAATTAGGCCACAAATAGGGAGGGGGAAAAAAGCATTCAAACTGGAAAGGAAAAAGCAAAACTGTCACCGTTTGTAGATGACCTGATACTACATATAGAAAACCTTAAAGATTCCTCTAAAAATGTTACAACTAATAAATAAATTCAGTAAAATTACAGGATACAAAATCAGCCAGAATCTGTGTTTCTATAAACTAATAATGAAGTAACAGAAAAAGAAATTAAGAAAACAATCCCATATATAATTGCATGATAAAGAATATAACACCTAGGAATAAATTTACTATGGTGAAAAACCTGTACACTGAAAATTAAGATATTAATGGAAGAAACTGAAGGAGTCATAAGTATATAGAAAGATACTGTATAATCTTGGATTGGTAGAATACTGTTAAAATGTCAGTACTGCTCAAAGCAATATAAAGATTCAAAGCTTTCCTTATACAAGTTCCAGTGACATTTTTTTTATAGAAATAGAACAAACAATCCTAAAATTTGTATGGAACCACAAAAGCCCCTGAATAGACTAATCTTGAAAAAGAAGAACACAGTTGGAAACCTCACATTCCCTAACTTCAAACTATACTACAAAAATATAATAAGCAATACAGTATGACGTGTGTAAAAAACACAGATCAATAGAACAGAATACAGAGCCCAGAAATAAACTCATTCATATATAGTCAATTTACAATAAGGAGGTAAAAATATACAGTGGGGTAAAGACAGTCTCTTCTAGAACTGGTGCTGGGAAAAGTGGACAGCCACATGCAAAAGAAAGAACATAGATTACTATCTAAACCATCACAAGTCTAGTAACTAAAATGGGTTAAAAATGTGAACTGAGGATCTGAAACAATATAATACTTGTGGTATAATAATAGGTGGTAAGCTAGTTGGCATCATCCCTGGTGATCATTTTTGCATCTGACACCGAAAAAGGAGGTAACAAAAGAAAATATAAACAAGTCAAACTAAAAGTCTTCTGCAAAACAAAGGGAACCATTAACAAAATGAAAAGGCAACCTACTGAATGGGAGAGAGCATTTGCAAACCATTTATCTGATAAGGAGTTAATATCCAAAATATATACATAGCTCATTCAACTGAGTAACAAAAAACAATCCAATGAAAAAATGGGCAAAGAATCTGAATAGACATTTTTTTGAAGAAGACATATAGCCACAGGTCATGAAAAGATGCTCAAAGTCACTAATCATCAGGGACATGCAAATCAAAACCACAATGAGAGTCAACTCACATCTGTTAGAATGGCTACTATAAAAGACAAAAACTTACAAGTGTTCCTGAGGATGTGGAGAAAAGGGAATCCTGGTGCACTGTTGGTGGAATGTAAATTGATACAATTGCTATGGAAAACAGTTTGGAGGGTCTCAAAAAATTAAAAATGGAACTGCTATCTGATCAACAATCCACTTCTGGGTATTTATCTAAGGAAAATAAAAACACCAACTCAAAAAAAATAAACCTACCCTCGCATTCATTGTAGCATTATTTACAATAGCCAAGATATGAAAGCAATCTAGTTTACTGGTAAATGAATAAAGGGAATATGAAATGCACATATGAGTATTATTCAGCCACAAAAAGAATGAAATCTTGCCATTTGCAAAAAAAAAAAAAAGATGGATCTTGAGGGCATTAAGCAAGATTAGTCAGGAAAAGCCAAGTACCATATGATCTCACTTATATGTGGAATCAAAAAAAAAATTTAAAATACCAGGCTTATACTTACAGAGAACAAATTGGTGGGTGCCAGAGACAAGGCATAAGTGAGTGAAATAGGTGGATGGGGTCATCAGGTACAAACATCCAAATACAAAATAAGTACGTCATGGGGATATAATGTCTAGCATGGTGACTGTAGTTAATAATGCTTTATTGCATATTTGAAAGTCGCTAAGAGAGTAGATAAAAAAGTTTTCATTACAAGAAAAAAATGGGTAATTATGTATGGTGACTAGACTTATCGTGACCATTTTGAAATACATTCAAATATCAAATGATTATGGTGTATGTCTGGAACTAATATAATGTCATATTCCATTATACCTCAATAAAAAAATTCATCTATAAACTATTCTTACATAAGTACAAAATAGTCTTCCACCAATTTTAGCATTGAGTAATATATGTGGGTTTTTCAAAGAAATGAGCAAATAAATATTATTTTTATTTTTAACTTGCTAATTAATGAGATTTACTATTGAGATTTGAAACTTTTTTTACACAAAACATTTAAGCTTTTATTTCTTTTGTGACTTTATTCTTTTAAAAGCAGTTTTCTTTTTTAAACTAATATGAAAAAGTGATTTATATATGAAGGGCAATCAGTATTCCCCAACTCTATTTCAAAGACTCATTTATGATTTGTTGACTTTTTAAATTTTTTTTAAAGATTTATTTATTTACTTGAGTGTGACAGAGAGTGGGGTGGAGGAGCAGAAGGAGAGGGAGAGAGGGTCCTAAACAATCTCCACACTGAACTTAGAGCCCCATATGGGGCTCAGTCTCACCACCCTGAGATCATGACCTGAGCCAAAGCCAAGAGTTGGACACTTAACCAACTGTGCCACCCAGGCACCCCCTCTTTTAATAATAATCAAAATTTGATACTTTCAATATTAAAGTGAAATTTATAATGCAGTCAATTTCAATGTTAGCCTACATGCCCTATATTTTTAACAAAATGTTTAGAAAGACCTATTTTTATGAATAAATATTTGCTTATGTTTTATTCTAATGCTTTATTATTTCATTTTATCTTTCTGGCCTTAATTTTGATTTGTGACTTAAAATTGTTTTAATTTATCCTTATATGTTTTATTTTTCTCCAACACCACTGAATAAGCCATTAATTTTCTACTAATTTGCACTAAAATCCAAATTGTATACTGTTTTTCTATGATAAATCAATTAGCAAATACCATTGCCAAATGGGAGAATGATATCAATATAATATAGGAAACCCATTGGTTCATGCATTACATGAATTTTTCAGTCCATTAATATTCTATGATATCAAATAATAGCAGCTGACCATAATACAGCTTAATATGCCATGTCACAGAGAAATGCCCATTAACATTACCTATTAACCCTGTGTCCTTCATTTTATCTCAGTTTGGCGGTTGTTCTGCCTTGCCAGTATAGTTCATTCCAATTGTTTTATATTTTTTCTTATCTTCACAACTTAGCAGACTTAACCCTTACATATAAATTCATTTTTACCCATTAGAAATACTTATGTGAGAGTTAGAAGGAGGACATAATATGGAGGGCCTATCTTTTTTTTTTTTTTTAAGATTTTATTTATTTGACAGAAAGAGAGAGAGCACAAGCAGACAGAGCTACAGGAGAGGAGAGCTACAGAGGGAATGGGAGAAGCAGACTCCCCGCTGAGCAGGGAGGTCAATGCCAGGCTCAATCCCAGTACCCCGGGATCATGACCTGAGCCAAAGACAGGTACTTAACTGACTGAGCCACCCAGGAGCCCCATCCTCATTCTTGAAGCCCACAAAGTTGTAGTCATGGGAGACTTGGACAGCCACACTCAAAATCCCCGTCCAGACTCAGCATCAAGACTCCTGAGAGGGGTGCCTGGGTGGCTCAGTGGGTTAAGCCTCTGTCTTCAGCTCGGGTGGTCTCAGGATCCTGGGATTGAGCCCTGCAATGGGCAATCTGCTCAGCGGGGAGCCTGCTTCCCCCTCTCCATCTGCTGGCCTCTCTGCCTGCTTGTGATCTCTCTCTGTCAAATAAATAAAATCTTTAGACTCCTGAGAGATGGTGGTTGTATTGGTGCTACACAAACTTTGAGCTCTAGTTTGCAACTATGAGATTATATTCTCCAGGGCTATTTCATGATTTCCAATCCTTTCCAACAATTTTGGAAGCACCAAATGTCTTCTATTGTTATGGTTGTATTGTCTCAAATATCTAGAATGATACCTGATTGCTGCACTGTCCAAGAATTATTTACCACTCATTATGAGTCACTTTACTCATCAAAGCATATGGGAAAACAACAATAACAAAAGTCTTGGGTAAATGGGTTAAATCCACAAGCCAAGAAAATAAATGATATATCTGTCAGTTCAGAATAGAAAAGGTTAGTTGGCAATGTAATCACAGCTTTAGAACACGTGACCAAATGCTTATAATGACAATAGTAAAGATGGTCACTGAGTAAGAACATCATGCACTGAAAGTGAAAGGGAGTCGGTGAGGTATTTTTTTGACATTTCAAGTTACTGATTAAGGGACAAAAAACCTGAGTAGCTAATGATATAGGACCAAAATTTTGGTCCCTAAAGAGCTTCAAGAATAAAAAATTCCCCAAAATCTGCCCTTCATTATTAGAATAGCTTGAAGGGAGGATATGGATTAGGATCCCTGAATTTTTTTCAATGATTGTCGAAGCATAAGGAAGATAAAATTTATACTTGCTATAGAAAATGCATGTACTCCTTTCTGACATATTTGTCAACCTTACCTGAAAAACATTAGTGACGTTAGTAAGATATTTGGTTTCTGTTATGGTATAGCCCAAAAGTCTTCTAAAGGGAAATATGTAGGAAACAAATTTAAATCCCCAAAGAAAAGCATTCAAAAAATTCAGGCAGCCGATATTTTGAAGACGCTTATTATCTTATTTCAGTAATGATTGTTGATTATGGTAATTGATCATTTCAATAATTTCTTATATAGATAATTGGTAAGAATAATTTAAGTACACTCCTATTTTAAATATTCCTAATTAGTAAAGCACATTTAAATAAATTACCATATTATTGAAGGTCACACATAAGTATGGTTCACCAAAATTTTATAAAGTGATAGCAAATCACATTATGTGAAATTTATCTTTTAAGAATAGCTCAGCAAAATATAAATCATTTTTTATTGAAAAAACAATTTTTATAATAGAGCATATTTCTCACTGTTACAACCAAAATCAAGCATATTTGGTCATCAAATTTTTTGTGTTCTACTTTTGGCCAAAGACTGGTCACTTTACACAGAAAAAGTTGTATTTTTTTTTTCTTTGTGACTAGCAATATACACAGAAGTTGAGAGAACGAAGATGTTGGAGAGAATACAATGATAGACAAACAAATGAACAAACAGCACTTCTCTCTCTACTCAGATCACCTAAGTTAGCCAAGCTGATGATAAACTGGGAAATACATTTTTATTATATGGTATACACTTGAAGAAAGGAAGGCAGAGAGAAATGGTGGGGAGGAAAAAATGATGGAGGAAAAAAAGTTTATTATATATAGTCTATACATAAGTCACTTTCTAAGAGTATGTATAGGACATAAATAATATAACTAATATAAAATACATATATGATCAACTNCGGAGGAAAAAAATTTATTATATATAGTCTATACATAAATCACTTTCTAAGAGTATGTATAGGACATAAATAATATAACTAATATAAAATACATATATGATCAACTAATAATTGGCAAAGAAGCCAATAACACTCAATGGGGAAAGAATAGTCTCTTCAACAGAATGCTAAAATCCTAGACAAGTAGACAAAGAAAAATCAAATTGAATCACTACCTGACACCACTCAAATAGCTCAAAATGAATCAAAACCATAGCACCTGATATAAAACTCCTAGAAGAAAACAAAGAAGCTCCTTGACATTGTTTTTGTTTGTTTTTTAAAGATTTTATTTATTTGACAGAGAGAGATCACAAGTAGGCAGAGAGGNTAAAACCATAGCACCTGATATAAAACTCCTAGAAGAAAACAGAGAAGCTCCTTGACATTGTTTTTGTTTGTTTTTGAAAGATTTTATTTATTTATTTGACAGAGAGAGATCACAAGTAGGCAGAGAGGCAGGCAGAGAGAGAGGAGGAAGCAAGCTCCCTGCTGAGCAGAGAGCCTGATGTGGGGCTCGATCCCAGGACCCTGAGATCATGACCTGAGCCAAAGGCAGAGGCTTTAACCCACTGAGCCACCCAGGCGCCCTTGACATTGGTTTTGATTTTCTGATTGTGACACCAAAAGCACACACAAAAACAAACAAAACTACATCAAATGAAAATACTTCTGCACAGCAAATGTGTGTCATTCAAAGCTATTGTTCCTTGTTGATTTTCTGCTTAGATGATCTGTCCATTGCTGTAAGTGGGGTGGTAAAGTCCCCTAATATTATTGTATTATCATCAGTGAGTTCCTTTATGTTTGTTAGTAATTGTTTTATATATTTGGATGCTCCCAAGTTGGGGGCATAACTATTTACAATTGTTAGATCTTCTTGGTGGATAGACCTCTTTATTATAATATAGGGCCCTTCTTCATCTCTTGTTACAGTCTTTGGTTTAGAATCTAAAATGTCTGATAGAAGTATAGCTACCCTGCCTTTCTTTTGATGTCCATTAGCATGATAAATGGTTCTCCCTCCCCTCACTTTCAATCTGTGTGTCTTTAGGTCAAATGAATCTCTTGTAGGCAGCATATAGATGTTTTTGTTTCTGTTTTTGTTTTATCCATGTAACTTTTGATTGGAGCATTTAGTTCATTTACACTCAAAGTGATTATAGATGGATATGAATTTAGTGTCATTGTATTACTGGTTAAGTGGTGGTTTCTGGAGAGTTTTTAGGTTCTTGTCTTTTTCACTTTTGGTCTTTCCCACTCAGAAAGAGTCCCCTTTATTATTTCTTGCATGGCTGGTTTAGTGGTCACAAACTCCTGTTTTTGTCTATCTCTCCTTCCATTCTGAATGATAGCCTTGCTGGATAGAGCATTCTTGGCTGATTTTTCCCCATTTAGCACATTGAATATATCATGCCACTCTCTTCTGGACTGCCATGTTTTTGCGGAGCAATCTGCTGCTAATCTTATTTGTCTTCCTTGTAAATTAGGGATTTCTTTTCCCTTGATGCTTTTAGGATTTGTTCCCTTATCTCTATATTTTGCAAATTTTTACAATTTGTCTTGGTATTGGCCTGCTTTTGTTGATTTTGATAGGAATTATCTTATCCTCCTGGATTTGGATGTCTGTTTCCTTCCCCAGATTAGGGACATTTTCAGCTATAATTTCCTCAAATAAACCTTCTGTCCCTTTTTCCTTTTCTTCTTCTAGAGTTCCTATGATACAAATGTTATTATGCTTTATGGAGTCACTGGGTTCTCCAAGTCTACATATGTGATCCAATATTTTTCTTCTTTTAAACTTCATTATGTTCTATAATTTTATCTTCTATATTACTTATTCATTTCTCTTCTTCTTCCATCTTTGTAGTCATTACATCTAGTCAGTTTCACATCTTAGTTATAGCATTTTTTTTTTCAGCCTGACTAGGGTTTAGGCCTTTTATCTCTGCGGTTGAGGGACTCTGTGGTGTCTTTTATGCTTTTCTGAAGCCCAGCTAGTATTCTTATGATTATTTAATTTCTGGATCAGACATATTACTTTTATCTGTTTCAATTAGATTCCTAGCTGTGAACTTTTCTTGTTCTTTCTTTTGGGACGAATTTCCTCCATCTTGCTATTTTTTCTAGGTCTTTGTTTTCTGTGCTTTAGGAAAGACCATTAGGTTTCCTGCTCCTGAGAGTAATGGCTTTATTAAGAAGAGGTCATACAGTGTCCAGGGCCTGGCATTTCAGGAAGTGTTTCTGGTGTATGCTGTGTACTCTCTGCTGTTCTGTTTTGTCTGTTCTTTCCCTCGGGTCAGTTCTTTGCAGTTTCTCCTTGCCTACAATTGGAAGTGTTTTGACCTTGTCCAAAAGGTGCCAAGTTTTAACTAGGTGTGCTTTGGTCTGCCTGTTAAAAGAGGCCTAATGCTATTTCTACTAGAGCTACAGTTTTGAAGCACTCTGTGGTCAGTAGACTTGGTGCATGTGGGGAGTCTGTGCTGGTCTTCTGGAGGAGGGACCTGCTGCTATGGTTCTCAGGCATACTTAGTGTAGTGAAGAAGCACCTTCAGAGCACAGTGGGGTGGGCCTTGGTATAAGCTGCTCAGACCTCCACTGTTGGCACTGTGCTGCTAACTGTGGTCAGTCCATGCTGAAGGGTTGGGGAGAAAAATGGTGCCAGCCCTCTCCCTCATCCCCTGAGAAGGGAGTTTGTGCCCACTCCTAACAGTAGTATTTCTATATGGTAGCAATGAACATTTTGAGATGACTTGAAATGATAATTTATAACATAAAATTTCAACACTCTTCAGTGACTAACAAAATATGTGAAAGACTTGTACATTTAAAGTCCTAAATCATCGCTGAGAAAAATTAAAGACAACCTAAATAGAGAGAATCTAAAAATTCAATGTTGTTACGTTTCCCATTCTCCTCATTCTGAGCAACAAATTTAACACACTTCTGATCAAAATAACAGCAAACATGTTGTATATATTGACATTGTTTGCAAAGTTTATATGGAAATATAAAAGACAGGAATAGCCCAAACACTTTTGAACAAGAAGAGAGTTGCCAGACTTGAATGATCTGATTTTACTATGGTAATCAAGACTGAATTACTGACGTGAGCGTAAATGTTTAGATAAATGGAACAGAATAAAGTCCAGAAGTAGGTCCATAAATTCATGATCAAATAATGTTGTCAAATTTATGTACTAAATTTGTAAATTTATGGAGAAACAAAGATAATCTTTTTCAAACAATTGTGCCATAACAGGTAATCAAACAGGAAAGAATGAGTCTCAATCTCTCACTTTATACAAAAATTAACTTCAAATGGATCTTAAACATAAATGCAATTTTTTTTGGTAAAAAAATTCTGAGATCTCAATAAAATGTCATACTACTCAGCCAGTAAAAGTAATGAACTGATATGTGCAACAGTGTGTGCTCTTATGCCAAGTAAGAAAGGTAGACCCAACAGATTACATACTTTATAGTTTCCTTTTTTTTTTTTTTTTTGAAACCTTATAGAGAACATACTTGTAAGGGAGAAAAAGAGACCAAAGCTTCTCAGGGATTTTGATTTGGGAGAGAGTATTGACTCTAAAGTGGTAGGAGTTTGCTGTTTGATTTAATGAAACTATTCTCTATTTTCATTCTGAGGATAGTTTCACAATTGTGTATGTTTACCAAAGCTAACTGAAATTGTACACCTTAAAAGGGTGCATTTGTTTATGTGAGATCTACTTAAAAATATATGACTTTTAAAAAGCAATAAGAATATATGTATTTGCCATTAATAATGACTAATAAATGTTTTTATTAGAATTAGAAACATTATATGTATTAAAATGTTTCTACAAAAACTGTATTTTATTCCCTAGAAGGATTATTTTTTTAAATATCAAATTATATATGTATTTAAAATGAAACTTCAAAATTTCCTCATATATATATTTCCGACAACCAAGTTGACCAAAATTGGTAGTTTTGGTATGAATGGTATATAGTCTAGGTATAGGAGCCAAAAACACTATTTTCAAACTTATTATTTTTTAATGCCTTATAAGTTATTTTTTAAAGTTTTCAAGAAATAGATTATATCTACTACTGATTTATTGTGATATTATAAAAAACTTAATTGCTTTTAAATGTAATACCTTTTGAAATGAAAAGATTTATCATTATGAAGATCAGTTTCTTTTTACAATAGGAGTTTTTAAAATAAATAAGGAAGGGCTATGTCTTATTTATATATCAGAAGAAAGAATTTACCCTCAAGTTTTAGCTCAAATTATCCAATTAATATCATTAAGTAATCAAGAAGCATGGATATAATATATTCTTCAATAACAATCATCTATATTATTTTGGAGAGGTAGCAACTCAGTAATGAGGTTTACAAATTAGAATAGTATTTCCTTAACATGAAAGCTAACATTATAAAAAAATACAGTACACAATGTTTATGTTAAAATGTTAAACATTATCATAGGTTATAAATTATTCTTAGATTCATATTTATACTTCTAACTAAAATATTCCAGCTATATTAAAAGAATAAATCATTAAACTCTTATATAACTTACAAATCTTTTAAAAGAATACATGAAATCCTAGATATTGTTAAAAACACAGTTTAGAGTTTCAAAAAACTATAATGACATTTAATGAAAAAATAAAGGAAGGAAATAGTTAGCTTGATAGCCTCCAAGGAAATCAGTGGTACCGATAACTAAATAATTAGAATTGGGATTTTGTGAACATCTTTATTAACCTTATATTAATTTGCAAAGTGAGGATAAAAAATAGAGAAAGCCTGATTCCCTGAAGTTATATTGAACAATGCATAAATAGGAATAATAATAAAACTGATGCTCATATAATGTACAACAAAATGAAACTATATAATTTCTTATAATCAAACTTCTAAAATAGGTTTTTTTTTACACACAATTGTGAATCTTATAAATTTCTCCTTTGTAAGTTGAACAGATTGTTTGATATAATAATAGTCGATACGGTGGGAGAAAAATACATGTATGTATGGATATGTATAAGTTTATACATAAATATATATGTTAAAACATATACACCATTTCTCTAGGACCATGATAAATCTCTAAGCTAACTTACTGTTATTCATGTTTCTCAGGGATGTAAATGAGGAGTGAAAGTGACATACATGTTTTAAACAAAGCCACATGGTCATTATGTAGCTATAGGCTTGCAAAAATAATGTAGTTGGAATGAAAAGGCATAATAAAATTTCTAGAGAACTGAGAGTGACAGCATCATGTATTTAAGGGAAGTTATTTTTTCTTGTTTTACTTACAGTTAATTTCTTTGCTTTCCATAAATAGAGAGATGAACACTAGAATATACATTCAACAGAATCACCTACTACTATCTACTACTACAAATTCTGCAGTCAATATGATGGAACTGAAATGTTTCCCTAAATGTGCACCCTCACGAAGAGTGGCCATTATTACCACTGCTTTCCTCATGTATTTATGAAATAATTTTGTTAAAACTGAGTAATTCTAAAAATATAATCATTAGAAATAAGAAATTAAAATGTGGTCAGTTGTCAACTAAAACATATACAGTCAACATTACTATCCACAAGTCAGGATTTGAGGATCTGTAATACCACATTTACTAAAAATATTATAGTTGTCCAACCTACTGTACCCTATAGATAACTTGCAAACTTCATTTCCATCAAGGCTATCTGAAAGAATGAGTATTTCTGCTTTTATTCATCTTATACTGTAGACAGAAAAAATGATGGCAAAGTCATGCTGATAGTATCAGTGTATTGTCATTATCATAATGTATATTTTGAAACACTAAGTTTCATGAACCGTTTTTTTAAATGCTTCATATGCATTACCCTTTTAACCCTCAAAACATATGCAATGGGAAATATTAACCACATTTCGCAAATAAAGAACGTGGGGCTTAAACAGATATGTTAAGTCACTTGCTTGAAGTTAATTAAATTAAAAACAGGTCTAGAATATCTTGGCACCTCTTAGTCCAAAACCTATGTTCCTAATGACTGCACATGTTAATAGTGAAAGAGGCCTTAGATATTATCTTTACCATTTTACAGATAAAGAAGTTGAATCCCTGATGTTTTATAACTTCTCTAAAGTCAAGTAGAAAGAGAACTAAATTAGATCCTAAATCAAGTGATTTCTTAGCCTATGGCTATTTCTTACATAATGATTTATTTTGAGCACATTTTGTCATCAAGATATTTTTATCTAGAAAAGTAAATTAAAGAAACATTACTTAGAAATTGAGTAGACTAATTAAAATCTACTAATTTTCCCTAGTTTAAAGTAAAAAAAGTAAATTCATTACTCTCAAATTTATTCACTCATTCTCCCAAATTAAATTTATGCTACTGGGAAAAACTGTCATTTATATTTAATCCTGTTGAAACTATGAAAAGGAGGACATTTAGAAGTATCAGCATTTCCACAATTGGACTATATGGTCCAAAATCTGTGGAATCTCAAAGTATTTACATTCTGCCCTTTCCACAAAATAAAGACAAAATTAAAATCAGGCAATATGCCAAGAACTTTATATATACTTTAATCTCCATACTACTTTAAAGCATAGAATTTATCTTCATTTTATAGAAAAGGAAACTGAATTTTAAAGAAGGTTAAGTCACATACCACGATCATATAGCTAAAGCAGAAGAAACAACTTTACCATTTGATCAACATTTCTTACCTCAGTTAGAATGGCACAAAGGAATAATGTATTTTTGTAATAGAGATATAACATTTCACCTTTTAAAAGGGTATTGGTTAAACTACCAAGAGAATGCATATTTAATTATGAAAACATAGCTTAATTATGTTATCTCATTAATGAGTTCTAAAAGGTCAGTAAGGTGCTTCTACATGCTACCACCAAGAGACACCTCAGACTACTGATCACAATAAATATGAAAATTCAAAATGTACATTAATATAAATATACTTTAAACCTTTAGAGTTCTCTGCCATGTCAATAGTACAGTGAATTAAAAATTTAGGTTTTTTGACACTCTACTGCCTCATGGGGTATGACTATGTAATATAAAATGGTTTAATTATAAATAGAACCATGTCTTCTACATGAGGCTTAGAGTCTTATTATCATAGTTTCCCTGATTTTCACCACACAGAAAAAAACTATTTCCTTAAATGATCACTTACTTTATTACTGCTGTTATGACAACTTTGTTTACAAAATATGTAATTTATCCTCAAAAATCAACACTTCTAAAACATTCAAACGAAAGTATTTTTTTTAATTCGAAAAAAGGAAATTTTCAAAAATAGTGAGAAGACAGATGATTGTTAGGTTAATGGCACTAAATAGTTTTGGAAGGCAACTACTTTGCAACTGTCAATATACAGATGTGTAATTTCTGATACTTCCTTTTAAAAACTAGTACTTTTAATATAGTCATAAATCAGACATTCAAGTTATTTACAATCAATTCTTTAATGCCCCAACTGTCTAACAAGCTCAATACCGACCCCCTGGAAAGATCTAGTAATAGTCTGGTTGTTCTTGATTTGTTTCACCAGATTCATTCTCTACCTTTCTCTGCTTCCTCCATAACCAGGAGGATTGTATCACCCATATTAAGTTTTTCATTAGGTTCTGTGAATGAAAGTCCCCAGCTGAAAATCAGACGAGGAAGAAGACAGTAGTAGCTGGCATATTTTTCTGCATACCCCTGGTCTGCCCCATCAGATCTCTGGAATTACCTAGGCTCTGGTTGAGCAGACCTCCATACCTCTAACTGCCACACTGCTTCAGTTACATCATCCTCTTCCCTTTGTCCCTTCAACCCTATGGGTAGAAACCTCCCCCACTGTTGCTAACCTCTGGATGCCTCACCATCCTTTATTGGTTCTCTTAATGTGTTTCAGCCACTATAGATCAACTTCGGTTTCACCTTTCTGAGTGTGTCATCTGTTTCTAGTGCATGGCTCTTATGTAAGTATACACAAAATATACAAATTTAGAGTTAATTTAAATTTAGAGTTATCCCTTGAGTCTTTCTCTTTTACTGCATGGCCATCCATCAGCAAACTCTTTAAAGATACACTGAAGTTGTGCAGATATCTGGAATAAGAACATTTTAAAAGTACAGACGTTCTTTAGTATTTCTCGTAGGGCAAATTTGTGTGTAACAAATTCAGTCTTTGTTTAACTGAGAATGTATTTTATCTTCATTTATGAAGCATAGTTTTACCACATATAGAATTCTAGAATGGATTTTTCAGCAATTTGAATACATTGCTCCACTGACATTAGTTAGGACTTCATTATTTCTGAAATGTTTTGCTTTTGCAACTTCAAGGTTTTCTCTTTCCTCTACCAGTTGAGTATGATGACCTACATGTAGATCTCTTTATTTTTATTCTCCTTTGAGTTTTACTTTTTGCATCTGTGGACTGTTTTTTTAATCAAAATTGGAACATTTGCAACCATTACATCCTTAGGTTTTTTTTTTTCTCCATTCTCTTTTATTGGATTCCTAATTCATGTATGTTGGCCACATTTCATGGTCTCTGAGGCTTGTTCATTTTTTTCTATTCACTAGATTAGATAATTATTACTGATTTATCTTTAAGTTATTTTATTTCATATTCTGCCATAAATATGCTGTTCAAACATATCTGAACTTTTTATTTCATTTGTTCTATTTTCACATACAAAATTGTCATTTTCAATGCTTTCAATCTCTTCACTGAAATTCTTTTTGTGTTCAGTCAGTGTCATCATGCTTTCCTATAAATGTAGTTTCCTTTACATCATTGAATAAATAATAGCTTCTTTGGAAGTCTTTCGAAATCTGGGCCAAGTCAAAGACTATATATGCTGACTACTTTTTTTTCTGAGTATGGATCATCTTTTCATATTTATTTTTATGTCTTGTAATTTTTTGTTTTAAGTGGACATTTTAGTTAACAGCTCTGCATTCTTATTCTTTTCAATGCCTCAAGGATTGTTTTTGCTGCTTTTTGTTTGCTGCTCTAGAAATGTGTCAGGACCAATTCTGCTGAGTCCATCTCCTCTGCAGTGATTGGCCATTGATGTCTCCACTTTAAGTCTGGATTCCTAGAATTTGTCCCGCCGTATGTAAAGCATCAGAGTCAGCAAATTATTGGTGAGTTGTTGTTCTTAAATATGTCAAGCCAATAGAGTTTCTACTGTTTGCTGATGGATCTCTGTTTAGATTGTGTGCAGCTCCTGTGCCTGTGTGTGCAGCCACTTGGTCAGCTAAAGATATATGGACAGCTTTGGTCCTCTCCTTTCTTCTCTGCACATCCATACAGAAGGTAGTCATGTATATATAGAAAGTTTATCATGGTCTATAAAGCTGTCATATACCCAGGATATCCCTATTAAATACCTGGTTAGTCTCATGGTTTATTGCTTGTCTCAAGTGATAACACAACCTCTGGCCTTCCTTATTTGCTTGCCACTGAGATTTCCACCTTTTCTGACAAAGCTACCAAACATGAAAAAGCTTTTTCACAGTCTTTTTGCCCTTCGTTCCAAATTGAGATCCTTTTAGCAATAAAGTTGCCTCACCCTGATAAAATTACCATCCTACCAGCTGATCAGAAAAAGTCACAGATACTGACTATTCTTATCTGGAGATCAGTTTTTCATAAATAAATGCTTCTAAATTTCTTGTTGACTTTGGGCAACCTACAGAGACCCAAAATGACTTTTTTTTTGATAATTTTGTCCAGCTTTTTAGTTATCTGTGGAGTATTTTCAAGCTCCTCACTATACCATACCAGATTCCTACATCCCAATAAAAGGTTTTGACTAGAAGATGGCGTGACCTGGCCTGTGTTTTAAATAATTACTATGAATACTTTTATCTTAAGTGAGAAAAAGCAAAAAAAGAAAGAGAGAAAGAGAAAGAAACAAGGAGAGAAAAAAAGAAATCAAGAACCTATTACAGTAATTCAAACAACAAATATTGCTGATTTACAGAAAGGTAATAGTAGTGAACATTGTGAGATGTAGTCACATTCTGGTATCTTTAAAGAGTTTGCTGATGGATGGCCATGTAGTAAAAGACAAAGACTCAAAGGATAACTCTAAGACTTACGCCCACACATTAAAAATGGAGTTTTCATTTACTATGATGGAAGAATCAACAAGAGGGGTAAACTTGGAGAGTATTTATGTATATCAGCACATCAGTTTGGAACCTATAAAGTCTTTTTAGAGAAGGAGGGGGTAGGAGCAGAGGGAGAGGGAGAGGGAGAATCCCAAGTGGGCTCCACACTCAGCATGGAGCCTAATGCAGGGCTCGATCTCACAACACTGAGATTATGACCTGAGCTGAAATCAAGAGTCAGACACTTAACCAAATGAGCCAGCCCCTGGGGCCATAAAGTTCTAATACTTATTTTATTTCTAGAGCTATCAAGTCAATAGTTAAACATAAAAGTTTAGAATTTAGGGAAGTGGTCAAAGATGTAGATAAAAATATAGCATGCATCAGAATATGGGTGGTATTTAAAACCACTGAATGATTGAAATTATATTTAAAAAGTACATCAAAGGAAGAGATTCAAAAATTGATGTATGAGTCATACCAATGTTGAGAAGTCATAAAGACTAGGAAGAAAAAGCAGTGGAGATTGATTAGGAGCATCCAAAGGGAGAATTCCTTATCTTGGCAAGTCTACTGGACTCCAAGTAAAAATGTTGATTTCAAGAAGAGTAGGATTAACTTTATCAAAGGTTCTGTTAAGTTAAGCAAGATAAGGACTGAAAAACTATTTTGTTTAGCAATACAAAAGTTCCTGGTGACCTGAATAAGAATAATTGTGAGGCAAGGGGTGCCTGGGTTGTGCAAGGAATGGCCAGCACTCCCTGTACCAACAGATGAAAGATTACTCCAAACTTTGCTGTGAACGAGAGGTGAAGGCAAGAGGGTCAATGCTGAGAGACCAAGACCCTTTGCCTCTCCTTGTTCCCACTTTTATTGGTCCTTCAGGATAATCATAAATCCTTATTACTGTTTCTCAAGCACGTGATGTGTGACAAGGGGTCTTACTGAAACTAGGAGGAGCTGTTTACGATATACTAGTCTGTATGTTCTACAAATTCTGTATGTATGGAAAGATAGGATATGCTAATCTGTATGTTCTATGAGTTCTGCTAAACATAGCCTAAGGGACAATGCATACATCTCTTGGATCACAGGGCAGCTGTTTGGGCTAAGAAAATTTTGGGGAAGGCAACTCTCTACAGCATTCCTACAGCAGAGTGGTCATGCAGGCCTCAGCATTCCAAAGGCCTACGCCCTTCTCCGAAAGCTTCCCCACCNACTCTCTACAGCATTCCTACAGCGGAGTGGTCATGCAGGCCTCAGCATTCCAAAGGCCTACGCCCTTCTCCGAAAGCTTCCCCACCCCCAGCAGCCCCTCTGTGTTGCATTTTAGCGAGCCAGGTATTATGGCTGATTTCATGCTCTACATTAACCCCAACATGGGAGGCTCAGTCAGTTAAACATTCAACTCTTCATTTTGGCTCAGGTCGTGATCTCAGCGTCATGAGATTGAGCCCCACATCAGGCTCTACCCTGGGTATGGAGCCTACTTGGCATTTTCTCTCTCCCTCTCCCTCTGTCCCTACCCCACCTCCTTCTAGCTCTTCCTCTCTCCCACTCCCTCTAAAAAAAAAAAAAAAAAAAAAAAANAAGCCCAACTGGAATTGTTAAGGAAGTAAATGGGAGATAAATTGGAAACAATAAGGGAAGAAGAGATGCAATAGGATTGTAGTTGAAGTATTGGGTTATTGGAGAAATGTTTATTGTTGCTTTTTAAAGATGAAAGAAAATAATGGGTTTTATAGGGAATGACTGATTTCTGTGGAGGAAAATAACTGAAGAAAGAGAAGGGGTATTTAGTGGAAAAATAATCAGGAGGGGGATGAGATTTAGTGCACTAGTGAAAGTGTTTACTTGGGCATGGAGCAATGGAAATTTATCCATAGGGCAACATAGAATATGTGGGTAGAAATGCACACGGGAGGTGGATACGATGATAGGAACTAATCTTCTATTAGATTTTGGTAAAATAAGAATTAAAGTTATCGATTGTGAGTAAAGACAGCCCACTATTGGAAATGTAAGGAAAGAGAAGAAAAGTTATGAGATACTCATCCAGGAGAATAGAAGATCAAATGAACAAAGGAAACAAATGGTTTGAAAGGCAACTTTAATGGTCCACTTGAAACTAAAATTTGAGAATTTAAAGTCAGGCCAGAAAATATGACCATATGCTTTAACCCAGTCATGTTTAACTTTTCAGATGCAGTCACAAAGTAGTAGGCATAGTGTTTGATTTTCAGTGTTTTGGCTTTGCTAAGAGAGAACTACAAAGCAAATGGTCAAGTTAGTAAAGTAGGTATACTTAAATAACATAATTATCAGTGAAACTGAAGATAGAGAAGGAAAAGAGTGAAGCTCTGTGGGAGATCAAGAACTGGGCAAAGATGATAGAATCAATAAATTACAGGTCCAGTATGGTCACAGTTTAGAAGCTAAAATACTAGAAGTGAACTGAAAAGGCCAGAAATGGAGGCCAGAGACTGGGATGTTTAGATTCAGATGACATAGAAGCTGTAGTCACTGATAATGACGAGGAGCATCAAAGTGGGCAGCTAAGGAAGGATGCTAAAAAAGATCTTTGGAAGCAGCTAAAAAGAAAGCTATTTTAAAATATCACCTAAGCAGACACTGAAATCAACAAAATTTGTGTCAGGAAGTATTGTAGACCACTTCACATCGATTTGGTTGGCTATTATTAAAAATAAAACAGCAAAAAGTAACGAGTGTTAGCAAGGATGTGGAGAAACTGGAATGCTTGGTGCATTGCTTGTGGGAATGTGAAGCAGTGCTGTCACTGTAGATTTGATACAGAGATTCCTCAAAAAATTAAAGATAGAATTACTGTATGATCTAGCAACTCCACTTCTAGGTATATACCCCAAAAAATGAAATTGGGGATTTGAGCAATATTTGTACACCCATGTTCACAGCAGCATTATTCACTATGGCCAAAGGGAGAATCATCCCAATCGTCCAATGATGGATGAACAAAATGTGGTGTACACATACAATGGAATATTATTCAGCCTTGAAAAGGAAAAAATTGACACTTGCTCTAACATAGATGAAACTTGAAGACATTATGCCAAGTGAAATAATCCAGATACAAGAGGACAAATATTGTAAGATTTTACTTTTATGAGGTACCTAGAGCAGTAAAATTCATAGAGGCAGAAAGTGGAGCGGTGGTTGCTAGGGGCTGAGAGGAGAAGAGAATTGGGAGCTACTGTTAATGGGTACAGAATTTCAGTTTGGGAAGATGAAATTGTTCTAAAGCCGATTTGGATGGTGGGGATGGTTGCATAACAATGTCAATATATTTAATGCCACCAAACAGTACACTTTAAAATAGTTAAAATGGTAAATTTTATGCTATATATTTTACCACAATAAATTAAACACACATATACTCAACACCAAAAATGAAAGTATTGGAGAAAGCATGCCCAGGACCTAAAATTTTTGAGGAATAAGAAAAATTGATCTTTTCCATCAGAGGTAACTTTAAAAAAATGGAGTTCTATACTAAATTAAGTTTAATAACCTGGAAATTGCAGAAGCATAATTACATGAGCATAGCATGATAATTCTGAGAATTTGAGAAACTGCCTTATAGATCTTAATTTTCTTAAACTGGAAAAAACGTGATTTTCTGAGAGTGCTAAAAGGAAGTAATGGCATATTTGGTAACAAACCTGAAAGTAGAGAAATTTTGAAGTTACTCTTTGAAGAATGTAGGAATGAGCTAACCAGCAGATGTGTCTATTGCAATTTAGATCCTCCTGTTTGAGCTTTAATGGGCTGTATTAGTGCTAATCTACTGTGTGCTGTCATTTTTTTAGCAGTACCAAACACCATGGGTGTATGCAATATGACAAATACATGAATTAAAGAAAACAGTCAATGAAATGATGCTGTGCATCCTATATGTGTTCTCTTTCACACACAGCCACAAAATTCTGCATTTCATTTCCTTTATATATTGTCTGGAAACTCAACATAGTCGCTTTTCAGGGGTCCCTGAATAGAGCATGAAGATTCTTNTCACTGATAATGACGAGGAGCATCAAAGTGGGCAGCTAAGGAAGGATGCTAAAAAAGATCTTTGGAGGCAGCTAAAAAGAAAGCTATTTTAAAATATCACCTAAGCAGACACTGAAATCAACAAAATTTGTGTCAGGAAGTATTGTAGACCACTTCACATCGATTTGGTTGGCTATTATTAAAAATAAAACAGCAAAAAGTAACGAGTGTTAGCAAGGATGTGGAGAAATTGGAATGCTTGGTGCATTGCTTGTGGGAATGTGAAGCAGTGCTGTCACTGTAGATTTGATACAGAGATTCCTCAAAAAATTAAAGATAGAATTACTGTATGATCTAGCAACTCCACTTCTAGGTATATACCCCAAAAAATGAAATTGGGGATTTGAGCAATATTTGTACATCCATGTTCACAGCAGCATTATTCACTATGGCCAAAGGGAGAATCATCCCAATCGTCCAATGATGGATGAACAAAATGTGGTGTACACATACAATGGAATATTATTCAGCCTTGAAAAGGAAAAATTGACACTTGCTATAACATAGATGAAACTTGAAGACATTATGCCAAGTGAAATAATCCAGATACAAGAGGACAAATATTGTAAGATTTTACTTTTATGAGGTACCTAGAGCAGTAAAATTCATAGAGGCAGAAAGTGGAGCGGTGGTTGCTAGGGGCTGAGAGGAGAAGAGAATTGGGAGCTACCGTTAATGGGTACAGAATTTCAGTTTGGGAAGGTGAAATTGTTCTAAAGCCGATTTGGATGGTGGGGATGGTTGCATAACAATGTCAATATATTTAATGCCACCAAACAGTACACTTTAAAATAGTTAAAATGGTAAATTTTATGTTATATATTTTACCACAATAAATTAAACACACATATACTCAACACCAAAAATGAAAGTATTGGAGAAAGCATGCCCAGGACCTAAAATTTTTGAGGAATAAGAAAAATTGATCTTTTCCATCAGAGGTAACTTTAAAAAAATGGAGTTCTATACTAAATTAAGTTTAATAACCTGGAAATTGCAGAAGCATAATTACATGAGCATAGCATGATAATTCTGAGAATTTGAGAAACTGCCTTATAGATCTTAATTTTCTTAAACTGGAAAAAACGTGATTTTCTGAGAGTGCTAAAAGGAAGTAATGCATATTTGGTAACAAACCTGAAAGTAGAGAAATTTTGAAGTTACTCTTTGAAGAATGTAGGAATGAGCTAACCAGCAGATGTGTCTATTGCAATTTAGATCCTCCTGTTTGAGCTTTAATGGGCTGTATTAGTGCTAATCTACTGTGTGCTGTCATTTTTTTAACAGTACCAAACACCATGGGTGTATGCAATATGACAAATACATGAATTAAAGAAAACAGTCAATGAAATGATGCTGTGCATCCTATATGTGTTCTCTTTCACACACAGCCACAAAATTCTGCATTTCATTTCCTTTATATATTGTCTGGAAACTCAACATAGTCGCTTTTCAGGGGTCCCTGAATAGAGCATGAAGATTCTTAAGAGTTGCATCNACAGTACCAAACACCATGGGTGTATGCAATATGACAAATACATGAATTAAAGAAAACATAGTCAATGAAATGATGCTGTGCATCCTATATGTGTTCTCTTTCACACACACCCACAAAATTCTGCATTTCATTTCCTTTATATATTGTCTGGAAACTCAACATAGTCGCTTTTCAGGGGTCCCTGAATAGAGCATGAAGATTCTTAAGAGTTGCATCTAGATATAGTACTGTGCTTTAATTTAGTAACACACATGTATGTCCACTCACACAATCATACACATGTATGCATGTGCGCAAATTGCCTTAAGTTCACCACACATGAAAGGCACTCAGCAAATGTTTGTGGGATGTATGTTGAATGAATACCAAGGTAAAAGGAAACCAAGAAATGAGATCTTATAACTTGGGTACAGTTCTCTTTCCATTACACCCCATCATTTTTCCTAAGGCAATTATATAATTAACAACTAGGCTAAATATATGCTATCTAAACAGGTCCAAACATATTATGATACTAATTCCCACTGAAAAAAAGTTTCAGTTATACTCTTAAAAAGTTTCCATAAATTAAAAGTATATAATGGAGTTCAAATTTTTCATCTTAAAAATGAACTAGAAAATTTATACAATTAGGGGCTCCTGGATGGCTCAGTTGTTTAGCGCCTGCTTATCCCAGGGTCCTGGGATCCTGCCGCATCAGGCTCCCTGCTCAGCAGAAAGCCTGCTTTTCCCACTCCCCCTGCTTTGTTCCCTCTCTCGCTGTGTATCTCTCTGTCAAATAAATAATTAAAATCTTAAAAAAAAGAAACTTTATACAACTAAAATTATATCAGTTTAATAAAAAAATAGAGCTAAAAGCTGTTTTTTACATTTTGTTCGGAATTATATTTTCAACTTCAACTGTTTTCAATTCACAACTAATTGAATTCAGAGTTCACAGTACTTGTGACTATAGGGAACAAGTAAGAAACCTAAATGCGTTTTTGTTGAGGATAAGTCTCCATTTTCATCCTTTGAGGCTAATAAACAAAAAGGAATGATAGTTTTGTAATAGAAGCCATAGTGAATACTAAATTAATGAGCTGAAGTAAAATCTTCTTAGCTTAGTGGCTGAATGTATCTATCTCTTTGCCATTGTTTTTGTTAACTAGATAATTAGCATTTTTATCATATTATAACAGCCTTAATTATATTAGTCCATATTTTAAAGTATAGGGAAGAATATGAATATGGTTCATTTCAAAATTGAAGTGTAGGTTTGTACACTTGAGAATATTTTACTTCCAAATTAAATTAAGATTATGAAACTCAAAGAAACCAGTAAACAAGATAAATGGAAGGTTGACATTTTAAAAATTATGGCATTTAAAAGCACATTAAATCGATGTGTATAAAATTTTTAAAGTTAAAATATATGAAGATTACTTCTGCCACTCTCATATGCATGTTTCTCTTTTTACATACAGACACATAAACAGAAACATGAATAATATGTATATAATACAATACCAATCAGATACATAAGGCAGAAATCTTTAATATATTTCAATATACTTTAAGTCATTTGTGACAGTGAAGCTTCAATTATGCCATATGTCAAAAGCCAAAGATACGCTCCTTGTAGCACTACATGCGTTCCACTTTGGCCCATCAAACATAAGCAATATGCTTTTTACATAAGAAATCTTAACTTCTTCACTCATTGTTCTCTTCTGACACATCTAGGTACATGTAAACTTGAATGTCTTATATGTCTGTTAAACTGTTGCCCCAGCAACACCTTCTTCAGAACTAAAATGTGTCGCACACTTCACTTATGTATTCATAGTACTTCACAAGTAATCAAAATTGCTTCTTAACTCAAATTGTATTTAACAACAAGAAAGAAACAAATGGCATAACATTTTTAAAACAAAACTTTTTTGGGTTATTTGAATATACTGTATCATCTGCTTGCTCTTCTCTTTCTGGAATAATCTAAACAAATTAAATCAGGTAGCTCAAAGGTTCCTCTGCTCTAATGTTTGACTTCCATTCTGGCACAGTGACACTGGACTCTCCACTGATTTCTAAATTGCTTTATTGTGTAATTTGGGAGGACTAGAGGAATAGAATCTACAATCAGAGGCAGCTGGTCGAAACAGGTGTTGCAGAAAATTATAATCCTACTTTGATTAATCCTGTTTTTTACAGCCGCCCTCCAGTTATGCATGACAGGTATCCAAATAATCAAACATACAGTCTTCATTGCAACAATCTGAGTTACTGTCAGGAGAAACATCAGGAATTACCGAAGCATTGGTGCCAAAGTAATGTGTGTTTCATGAAATCGGCTTTTGTTATTCCATCATTTCTTGAATTTTCTGGGGAAAAATGTGTGTGTGCATGTCATTGTAAAGCTGTGCATTTTTCTGTTCATAATGGTGGTTTTCAATAACCCACAAAATTTGCTTTTTCAAAACCATTTTAAAATGCAGCTTAGTGTTAACAGGTCCATGGTAATTATTATATGCAGCATCTAGAATTATAAATGTATCTGTAACAAGACATATACAATATTAAGAATCTATATAGTTATTAAAATACTTTATTATTTTCATGTGTGTGTCAATATGCTGTTAAAGCATTCCTTCTCTTGATCTGCTTTATTTCCTAACACATAGCAATCACATCCTAATACATATGGCTCATTGGAGCTGTCCAGCATTCAGTCTTCTAGGAACGGTGGTGTTAGTATATTTGGTGCGAGGATTAGCTCATAAGTGAGTTCACATGATTGAAGTTAATCCCCTCACTACAGCCAAGGAATGGAAGAAAAAATTTCCCTGCCTCATTTTATAAATCAACTCTAGGTAAGTAAATGAATCATTAAGATAAAAACAGTATAGTTAAAATACGTACAGACAACTGTGTATTTTTTAAAAAGATTTTAGTTATTTATATGACAGAGAGAGAGAGAGATCACAAGTAGGCAGAGAGGCAGGTAGAGGGAGAGGGGGAAGCAGGCTCCCTGCTGAGCAGGGAGCCCGATGCGGGGCTTGATCCCAAGACCCTGAGATCATGACCTGAGCTGAAGGCAGAGCTTAACCCACTGAGCCACCCAGGTGTCCCCTGTGTATTTATTAGACTTAGCTAGTGAAATACCCTAGTCATTTCTAAATCTTTGACCCAGCTTTCCTTGGTAAAAATGAGNGTACAGCCAAGGAATGGAAGAAAAAACTTCCCTGCCTCATTCTATAAATCAACTCTAGGTAAGTAAATGAACCATTAAGATAAAAACAGTATAGTTAAAATACATACAAACAACTGTGTATTTTTTTAAAAGATTTAGTTATTTATATGACAGAGAGAGAGAGAGAGAGAGAGATCACAAGTAGGCAGAGAGGCAGGTAGAGGGAGAGGGGGAAGCAGGCTCCCTGCTGAGCAGGGAGCCCGATGCGGGGCTTGATCCCAAGACCCTGAGATCATGACCTGAGCTGAAGGCAGAGCTTAACCCACTGAGCCACCCAGGTGTCCCCTGTGTATTTATTAGACTTAGCTAGTGAAATACCCTAGTCATTTCTAAATCTTTGACCCAGCTTTCCTTGGTAAAAATGAGTAAGTAAAAATTGTAATGTATCTTAACCAAATATGATGCTTTAGTGGTATGAAGTGTTCACTAACACATATTGTTGATATATTGATATATTTCACACATATTTCACTGTGAAAGTTAGAAATTTCATAGTAATGTCTCAAAATTGTTATATTATTACTTTTAATATTTCACAAAATGTTTTAACTTTCAACTTTACTTAGATAGAATACATCAACACCATGATACTTGGAGCAATATCGTATTTTGCATCTGAAAAGGAGATACCCTTGATTTGACCAATATCNGAGCTGAAGGCAGAGCTTAACCCACTGAGCCACCCAGGTGTCCCCTGTGTATTTATTAGACTTAGCTAGTGAAATACCCTAGTCATTTCTAAATCTTTGACCCAGCTTTCCTTGGTAAAAATGAGTAAGTAAAAATTGTAATGTATCTTGACCAAATATGATGCTTTAGTGGTATGAAGTGTTCACTAACATATTGTTGATATATATTTCACACATATTTTCACTGTGAAAGTTAGAAATTTCATAGTAGTGTCTCAAAATTGTTATATTATTACTTTTAATATTTCACAAAATGTTTTAACTTTCAACTTTACTTAGATAGAATACATCAACACCATGATACTTGGAGCAATATCATATTTTGCATCTGAAAAGGAGATACCCTTGATTTGACCAATATCATAAGGATTACATATGCCACCGGCTATATTTGCAAAATTCAATTATTGATTGTTAAGAGTTTACCTATTTTCACTTTATTCTTCTCCTTCCACTCCTACAAATGGTCAACCTATCAAANGTATTTTGCATCTGAAAAGGAGATACCCTTGATTTGACCAATATCGTAAGGATTATATTAGAACTCTGATTTCAGCTCTTTATCAATCAATGGAAAGTTTTAAAAAATGAAATAAAGAAGCTTAGCATTTGAAATGCTTTTGAAATATCCATTTAATTGTTTTTGAGTCACTAGTTTTGTTTTTTGTAAGATTTTATTTATTTGAGAGAGACGGAGAGAGTGAGAGCAGAAGCTGGGGGACAGGTAGAGGCAGAGGGAGAAGCTGACAGCCCCCTGAGCAGAAAGCCCGACCTGACTTGGCGCTTGATCTTAGGACCCTGGGATCATAACCTGAGTCTGAGGCAGATGCTTAAGTGACAGAGCCACCCAGTTTTCCCACTTGAGTCAATATTTTTTATAAACAAAGGTTTGAGATATATAAAATGGATATGTCATTGAAATTAAATGTCATTGTCACATATGATATGTATCACATATGCCACCGGCTATATTTGCAAAATTCAATTATTGATTGTTAGGAGTTTACCTATTTTCACTTTATTCTTCTCCTTCCACTCCTACAAATGGTCAACCTATCAAAGTTATATATAAATTGTGAATTGGACCAAGATAGACCTCATATTTTTTATAATCTCTTTTGTAAAAATACTTTTTCAGGGGTGCCTGGGTGGCTCAGTCGGTTAAGTGTCTGCCTTCAGCCCACGTCATGATCCCAGGGTCCTGGGATCAAGTCCCACATAGGACTCCCTGCTCAGCGGGGAGTCTGCTTCTCCCTCTGCCTTTCCCCTTGCTCGTGCTCTCTCTCTCTCTCAAATAAATAAATAAAAATCTTTTTAAAAAATGCTTTTTCAATAGGACTTCAAGTTAAGCATCAACCTTAAACTTAAGTGTAAGAGTTTGTCAAATCTTCTTACTTCTTTAGTGAGTTTGGAATCACTATTTAGATTAGTGTTTTCATTAAATATGAAGGATCATTTATCTGCAATCTAATTCCTACAGCATTATTTTTAGAAAGCTCTTAAAATACTTGGGAGATTTTTTTTTACTGATTTTGAGAGAAATAATCATGTTAATGTGACATTCTAGGTAACAAATATGTAAATATTAAATGTAGACATTTCTGTACTCATGGTCTAATTCTTTTCCTATTTTCTTTGAAATCTTACTTCATCAGGAGTTTGGCCCACACTAATCCACAGAAATGGCGCCTGGGTGGCTCAGTGGGTTAAAGCCGCTGCCTTCGGCTCGGGTCATGATCCCAGGGTCCTGGGATCGAGGCCCACATCGGGCTCTCTGCTCAGCAGGAAGCCCACTTCCTCCTCTCTCCTCTCTCTCTGCCTGCCTCTCTGCCTACTTGTAATCTCTCTCTCTGTGTCAAATGAATAAATAAAATCTTTAAAAAAAAAAAAAAGAAAGAAATGGCTCCTAATCTAGGTCAGCAGTGACCCCCACAATCGAGTGGTCATCATTGTATACAACCTACCAGTAACTGAACAGAGCAGCCTTTCCTTCCTGGATGTGCATTCTTCACTTGGATTCAGGCATTCTATTCCCTCTGCATTCTCTCCTGTTAGACTTGTTTTGTCTTAGTCTCCTCTCCTTGTTCTTCAACCCCCCAGCGTCTTAACTTCAGTGCACCCAGGGACTAAGCATTAGAACATTTTGTCTTTACTCATGCTAATTCTCTTGGTCAACAGATTCAACACCAACCTTTTAATGACATTTATGTATTTTTTAAAAACCTGAGAATAGAGATCTTAAATCTGGAACTCTCCCTGAAATATAAATTGTATGTTACTATACAATTTATACAACTCCAACCAGAAGTATAATGATCATTTCAGATGTAACGTGTTCAAAATTAACTAAACTATTCCTTCAAAATCCTGTTCATTCACACAGACTTCTCTGTCTTGGTGAATGCCAATTCTTTACTTCTTATTGCTTCAGCCAAAAATACTGACATTACCCTTTGCTTCTCCTTTTCATTTGCAATCCACCTTCTGTCCAAAAACTACTTCTGTTGGCTCTATCTTCAATATATATACACAAAATCTGGCTGCTTCTCATGACCTACATCAGTACCACCACTTCCAAAATATCATCTTTCATCGGGATTACTTTAATAGTCTCCTAACTGATCTCTATGTTTTCTCATCTCCTCTTGCCTCTCTATACTCCGTTCTAACCAGAATAGTCAGAAGAATACTTTAAAAATATGAAGTCTGGTTAATCCTTTGCTCATTAGTTTTGTTTCTTAAATCCACATGAGTGAAATCATATGATATTTGTCTTCTGTTGACTGACTTATTTCATTTACATAATAGACTGTAGCTCCATTCACATCATTGCAAATAGCAACATTTCATTCCTTTTCATGGGTGTGTAATATTCCACTCTGTGTATATATACACCACCTCTTTATCCATTCATCAGTCAATGGATGGGTTAAATAGGTGATGGGGATTGAGGAGAGCACTTGTTGTGGTGGGCACTAGGTGTTGTATGGAAGGGTTGCATCACTCTATTGTACACCTGAAACTAATATTACACTGTATGTTAACTGAATTTAAATAAAAACTTAAGGGGTGCCTGGGCGGCTCAGTCAGTTAGACGTCTGACTCTTGATTTCAGCTCAGGTCATTATCTCAGGGTCATGAGATCAAGCCCCACCTCAGGCTCTGTGCTCCGTGGGGAGTCGGCATACGATTCTCTCTCTCCCTTTCCCCTTTCATGCTCTTACTCTCTCTCTAAAAATAAATAAATCTTAAAACACACACACACACACACACACATATATGTATAAAGTCTGGTTATATTTCTTTTCAGCTCAAAGCCCTCTACTGGCCAGCTATTTCCCAAGATAAAATTGCCCCCGCCCACCCAAAAAACCCCAAGCCATTTCCTATAAGGCTTTATATGATCTGCTCCACACTCTTATTCATGAGTGCAATTTAATATTGTTCTCCCCCTTCTAATTTCACTCCAGACAGAAAGATCTCCTCATTGCTTTTCTGACATTTATCTCTTCCCACATCTCCACAGGACCTATTCCTTTCCACAAACAGGTCTTTATGCAAATGCCACCTTCATGGTAAGTACTTCCTTAATTTCCCTATTTAATACTACATCTCACAGCACTGCTTTTTTCCCACCAAAACTTTAAATATTTTCATTCGTGTTACTTCGAGATAATTTCAGAATTACAAAAAAGTTGGAAGGTAGCGCAGAGATGCTTTATATATTCTTCACCCAGATTCCTCTTTTAACAATATGTATAACCATAGTCTATTTCCCAAAATTAAAAAAAAAATAACATTGGTACTGTACTACTAGCTGAATAACATTAAAACTGTACTACTAAATAAATACAGTGACGTTTTCAACTACTAATGTTTTTTACTGTTTCAGAATCTAATTCAGAATACCACAATGCATTTAGACATCATGCAGTCATGCATTAGTCTCACTGATGTCCTCTTCTCTGTGGTCATTTTTTCCATGTTTTTCATGACCTTGACACACTTGAAGAATACTAATCAGGTACTTTGTAAACTATCCCTCAGTTTGATTTGACTAAAGTTTTCTCACTATTAGACTGAGGTTATGGAGTTTTGCTTTTAATTTTTTGGAGTAAGAAGAGGTGAAAATTATCTATGTGTATTATCTGGATTTCCTCTAACAGGAATGTTTATCTGTTTTTCCTCATTTATTCATTTAATCATTTAATCAGTATGCATTTATTTATATTTTATTATTTGGTACATAATACTGCTTTTGTTTTGTTGATAAATTGTTCCAGATTTTGCCAGTGGGAGGTCTTTAAGGTTGGCTCTGTGTCTTTGTTTTTTTTGTTTTTGTATTTTTGTTTTTGTACTTCCTTACGTTTTGGCAATGCAAGATACTTTAGTATCATTTTGTATTTTTGCTTCCACAGTACTAAACTCAGCCATTTCTGCAAGAAATTGCAGATTCTAGGCTTTCTCAGTTGAGAGATCTAGGAAATATATGGTATCTACTAACACATGAATACACATTCACACATATCTACATTTATTTCTGTATTTGTGTATCTGTATAAATATTAAAGTGAACGTGAGCTCATACTGGCATCTCCAACATTAATTCCCCCGGAATCAAAGGGTTCATTCTAGCTCTTCTTCCTTTCTCTGAAGATGAGAAATCTGATTTCCATTAACTAAGATTTATTTACTTATTTGTTCAATACTAGTATACATGTAATTTTAGAAATGCTGTGAGAATAAATGAGAGTGTGGCATTAATGTTTCCTCTTTTGCATCCAGTCTTAAAATAGCCAGTTAAAACATTGCAAAGTTACTTACATCAGCTTTTTTTTCTGCCCTCTTAATATTAAAGTTTATATCTGTAACATTCATTTGGCAAAGTCTGCATTCCATCCTGTGTACCCTAAAATCAGACTATAATTATGTTATTGTTACTGTTTTCTCCATTTGTGGTTTATGAGTATATGGGTTTTTTAAAAAGGGATTGAATCATGTGTCTACCAATGTAGTATTGTGTAGAAGTCTACTATCACTCCAAAAGTTAATTTTTGAAGCCTCTTTTTAATCAATCCCTTACCTGTCCTCCAATCCCTGTAGTGGTGAAGGACAGTAATCTCTCGGGGGCCTTGGATGAAACATGAGATGAGGCAATTAATTGGCTGTTTACAGGGGCAGGGGTTTTCATCCTGTCATCTCACTTTAGCTTAAGTCCCTACATACTGAGGTACACAGTACTAGGATTTTGGTTCATAAAATGAACTCCTTGTTTTGGATTTCCCTTTTCTTTTTAACTATGCGTGCGTGCGTGCGTGTGTGTGTGTGTGTGTGTGTGTGTTTAAATCCAATTAGCCAACGTATGGTACAGCATTAGTTTTTGCTATACTGTTCAATGATTGTAATGAATCATTGGACTTCCCTTCTTCCACTGTCCTGCAGCCTTAACTTTTAGCTTTTTCCAGTTTTCTCTACTTAAACCCATGTTATTTTGCCTCACTGTCTTTGCTATTACCCCAAGTTAAATTCCTCCCCTTCTTTTTGAGTATATTTCTTCACTAAAACTTTCCTAGAATTTAAGGAGGAAACAAAGCTATATATGTGTGTTTCGTCTGTCATATTTAACTAGAAGCATACAACATGGACAGATTTTGAAAATGGTGTGAAAAAAATCAAGTTCCCAAATGCCCATTACACTTGAATTTATGTATGTGTGTGTGTGTGTGCGTATATATATATATTCAATTCAATTGATAAATATGTTCAGTTCAATTGATATATATGTCAATTAAGTATATATTTAATTCAAGTGGTATATATTCAATTATATGTGTGTGTTTATTTATTTTTAGGACTGAATGAGTATATACAAATATAATGAGAACATTTTCCTCCAAGAATGGTGAGGAAGATGTCTGAGGAGAACAGAAAGACTACAATGTTTAGTGCAATGTCCTGTTTCTTTGTTTAAAAACTCCTGAGTTAAAAAATTATATTTCAATTAGGATAGTGAGTATATGGATATCTGTCATATTATTGCTTATGACTTTTTATGTTTTAAGCTTTTCATAATTTTAAAAGTAAAATTTACCTACCTGTGAAACTAATATTACACTGTATGTTAACTAACTGGAATTTAAATTAAAACTTGGGGAAAATTTTTAAAAAATAAAAAGATTTACCATTTTTGTTTTCTTAATGGTCAAATAATATATTTTATTCACTAATGATTGTATTAATGACAACTAATAGATAACTTCCAGGAATTTTTACTATCAGATAAGACAAAATATCATATTTCTATCTTCTGTCCACTATCTTTTAATTTCCAAAGTTAAAAATGTCATTATTTAATACATAGAAGAAATAAAATTAAAGATAACATATTCTTAAAGACTGATCTGAGACAATCTTTGTATCAAGATGGTAAATGACCGTGATAAGATTAAGTATGCAACCTAATAGCAAAAAGAACAAAATATCCAGCCTTTTAGACAGATAGTCAATAGATATGTACTTTCAGATCTTTCTTCTTCTTCATTAAGGATCCTATGAAAACCCAGGGTTATTTTGCTACTGTAAATACACAGAAAGAAGGCTACAAAGTCCTATGTGCTTAATTTTTCCTATATGGAATACCAAAATTTTCACAAGTTTTAAAGTTTACCTATGTCCTTAAGATCTTTAGCAATTATGAAATGGAAAGGGAAGAAAAAAAAACCCAAACCAGATGTGTAATGAACTTTTTTGATTCCAGTAATAATATCTTAGAGATACAGAACACATATGCCCATGATTTTAATCACTGTAGCTACTAAGTATTCATTGTCACTGGCCAGGTGGCAGATCTGTTCACATTCCAAAAATTTACTTTTGAAGACCCCCACAAAGGGCTCCCCTTGGCATTAGTCAACAGCAGAGGATGCCTGCTTTAATGTGAACACTTGGTCTCAACATCTGTCATTTTCTTTGCTGCTCTCGCCCTGCATCCATGGTTTTTCTCTTTGTTTCCAAACATTTGCTATCTATCTTATGTTGCGTTGCTTTCATCTTTTCATGCGTTTTGGAAGCTATTTATTTTAATCACAGTATCTTTAATTTTCCTTCTATAAATGTCATCAGTGCTGATTAGAACATTCAAATAATACAGATATTTATAAAATTGAATATAAAGTGTTCCTGAGTAATTTGTATTGGCTGCAACCATTTGATGAATATACTACATGCTATCTACAAAAGATTCACTTTAATTTCAATGCATAAATAGGCTAAAAGTACAAGTATGGAAAAAATGCTGCTATACAAACAGTAGCTAAAAGAGAGCTGATATTGCTATACCAATATCAAACAAAAGAGATTTCAGGACAAAAACTGTTATGAGAAGAAAAGAAAGACATTATGTAATGATAAAAGGATGAATACATTGAAAATGGAGAACAATTATAAATATATGCACCTAACAAGAGAGCCCCAAAATACATTAAACAACTAATAGATTTGAGAGAAGAAATAGCAAGTTTACCAATACTAGTTGAAGACATCACTAGCCCACTTTCAATAGTGGATAGAAAAATTAGGTGAAAGATCAGACAGGAATTAGAAGAAATGAGTAACAGTTTAAAGCAACTGAACTACAAGATACCTATGTAACACTCTACCCAACAATAGCAAAATACACATTCTAATCAAGTATGCATGGAACACTCACCAGAACAGACCATATGATCGGTCATAAAACTAATCTCAGTAAATTTTAAAAGACTGAAATAATTAAAAGCATGTTCTGTGAACAAATGGAATTAAATTGAAAATTATTAAGCAGAGAACTTGAAAAAATTTACCAATGTGGAAATTACGATCCAACAATCCTACTGCTGGGTGTGTATCCAAAGTAAAGGAAATCAGACTAACAGGTATCTACACTATGTTCATTAGCATATGTGAATTATAGCCATGATATGGAAAAAGCCAAATTGTCCTTCAATGAATGAAGAAAGAAAATGTGGTCTATATATGAAATGGAATATTAGCTATAAGGAAAAGAAGAAATTTGAGATGACATGGGTGAACCTGGAGGATGTTATAGTAAGTAAATTAAGCCAAAGACAAATACTGTTTGTGAAATAATAAAAATAATAATAAATATTAATAACCAATTTCACAGAAACAGAAAATGGAATAATGGTTGCCAGGAGCTGAGGGGAAGAGGAAATGGGGAAATATAGGGAAAGGGTACAAACTTTCATTTATGAGAATAAGTCCTGATGATCTAATGTACAGAATGATTACAGTTAAAAATACAGTATTGTATACTAGAAAGTTGCTGAGAGTAGACCATTAAGTGTTCTTACACACATACAGGCAAGCATTCACACACACACACACACACACGAGTTAACTGTGTGAGGGCATGGATGTATTAATTATTTTGATCCTAATTATCTTATAATGTATATGCCTATCAAATCATCACACTGCACTTTAAATATGTACAGTTATATTTATCAATTTTTCCTCAATGAAGTTATAAAAATAAATGAACACACTCTGTATTAGTTTTTAGAGCTGCTGTAACAAGAGTGTCACAAACTTAAAACAATAGAAGTTTATTGTGTCACAGTGTAGAGACTAGAAGTCTGAAATCGAGGTGTTGGCAGGCAATACTCCCCATGAAACCAGCAGGGGAATCCTTCCTTGACTCTCCCTAATTAATGACCATTTTCTGGCAATCTTTGATGTTCCTTGAATTGTAGCTACATATTCCTAATCAATGCTTTATTGTTATGACGCATTGTCCTTATGAGTCTTTTTGGGTTTTTTGTGTTTGTTCTGGTTTTTTTAAAGATTTTATGTGCTTGTTTTTAGCAAGAGAAAGTGAGTGTACAAGCAGGGGGAGTGGCAGAGGGAGAGGGAGAAGCAGACCCGGCACTGAGCAGGGAGCCCTACTCTGGGCTGGATCCCAGGACCCTGGAATCCTGCCCTGAGCTGAAGGCAGATGTTTAACCAAATGATCCACCCAGTTGCCCCTGGTTTTGTTGTTGTTGTTGTTTTAAGACTATTTATTTGAGGGAGAGAAAGAGAGAATGAAGGGAAAAGGGGCAAAGAGAGAGGGAGAGAGAATTCCAAGCTGACTCCCTGCTGAGCACAGAGCCTGACCAGGGCTCCATCTGATGACCCCAAGATCATAACCTGAGCTGAAATCTAGGATGCTTAACCGACTGAGCCAACCAGGTGCCCCCTGATGAGTCTGTTTTCACATGACTGTCTTGTCATAAAGATACTGGTCGTCTTAAACTAGGAGCCCACCCTTATTCCTCTAGGATCTTATTTTAATTTAATTAATAACCTCTGTAACAATTCTATTTCCTAATAAGGTCATATTCTGAGATAATGGATGTTAGGATTTCAACTTTTGGGGGGCGGACATTATTCATTCCAATAACACACTCCAGAGTAACGAATAGGTTAAAGAAGAAATCTCAGAAGAAGTTAGGAAAAATAACATCTATAACAGATGAATATCCCTTATGAATACTGATATAAAAATCCCTAAAACAAGAGTGAACTGAATCCCACAGCATATTAAAAGGATTAGACACTATGACCTTCTGGGATTTATTCCAATTTTCAAGGTTAACTCAACATATGAAAAACATTCAATGTAATTTACCATATTAATAGAATAAAAGAAGTAAAAACTGTCATATCAATTGATACAGAGAGTGCTTGACATCAGAAAGGATGAATACCCAATGTTTGTATCAACATGGACGGGACTGGAGAAGATTATGCTGAGTGAAATATGCTTGAATAAATCAAGCAGAGAAAGTCAATTATCATATGGTTTCACTTACTTGTGGAACATAAGGAATAAGATGGAGGACTCTGAGAAGCAAAGGAAAAGTGAATTGGGGTAAATCAGAAGGGGAGACGAACCATGAGAGACTGTGGACTCTGAGAAACAAACTGAAGATTATGGAGGGGAGGGGGGGAGAGGGATGGGTGAACCTAGCGGTGGGTATTGAGGAGGGCACGTATTGCATGGAGCACTGGGTGTGGTGCATAAACAATGAATCTTGGATCACCGGAAAAAGAAAAAAAAAAAAAAAAGGAGTGCTTGAAAAAATATACCACCATTCCATTATAAATACACTCAAGTTAGGAACAGAAGGGAACTTACCCAACTTGATAAAGAGCATGTATAAAAAAACTACAAGTAACATCATACTTAATGATAAATGATGGAAAAATTTCTTTGATGGGAAACCAGACCTGATATCTGCTATTGTTGCTTTAACATTTTAATTGAAAAAAAAAATCTCATTTTCAGAAGTACCCTGATGAAGTAAAAGGTTAAATCCCTGGGTTTGTACAACCATTCTAGAAACAATTTTATATATGAATTTAAGATCTTTTGTATATAATAATCTGACCTATTAACGTTGTATTAAAACATGTTTCCACATTATTCCTAACATTGTGTTTTGTTAAGAATGTAATGTTTTCTAATATTATTAGTGAAATAGTATCTTATCATTTTGGTTTGCATTTTTGTCATTTGTGTGGCATGATACTTTTTGTATGCTTATTATTTGCATTTTTTGTGAATAAATTTTTTGTAGCCTTTGTCCATATTTCTATTTGGTTAATTATCTGTGTCTTCATTTATAGGACTCTTTAAATAGCATGGCAACTAATCATTCTTCTGTTTACATGTGATAATTATTTTATCCCAGTTTTATATTTATCTTTTGACCATGCTCATGATATTTTTTTTTCAGATGATATATTTAAATGTTTTTGGAGTAAAACCTGGCAATATTTTTTTTTCTATATAGCTAATGAGTTTCAAATCACTCTTAAAAAAATTATCTTTTCCCAAGACTATGAAAAGACTCTCCTGTATTTTTTATTAGTTTGTAGTATATTATTAGTATTTTGAGATTTATTGCTTCTAGAATTTATTTTATACATCCTGAGTCATGTACCTAACTAAAATTTTCTTCAAATGGACATTATAGCATCTTTAATAAATATTACAAGTATTTTAAAACATCATTGTAGATATTTTCACCATTTTAATATATCTGTATGTCATTTACATAGTAGTTTATTTAAATCAGCTTTAACTTAATTTCCTTAACATATCCATTTGTTAAATTATAATGCTTATGATTTTGGGGGGGTAGGTGAGTTGAGGCACTTGTTATATAAATTTCTTCTATCAGTTAAAATAACAAATGGTTTTTAAAATTTATGTTATTCTCAAAAAATGTATATTATTCTCCAAAACACAAAATAATCTTGTTTTCTTTTGCTGTTACATAAATCATACTTTGGAGAATGCTAACATTTCCCAAAGGATTCAAAATGCTGTCTTTCCTATACACCAGATTATCAACTATGCATGCTGTTTTTGACATTCTTTTTCATTTTCACATTGTATTCTTATACTAAAATCTTCTGATTTTTGTGTTTTGTTTTGTGTAGAGTTTGTTGTTATTTTAAACTGTAGCTTTATTGATACTTTATTGATTTCTTTAATTAGACTTTCATTTGGATAGTTTTGATAAATGACAGATGAACTTTAAATCAACTTGTCAAGCTATACAACAAATCCTTATATTGAATTGGCCATATGGAATCATCAATCATGAACTGATTTATTTTCACAATATTGACTTCATACAACTTTTTCAGTATAATGGTAGGGCTCTACCTATATTTTCTATAAAAGCCTTTTATAAATGTATATATTTAACAAATGGTTCTGTTACATTTATTATAAAGTTCATTTTTAACTGTTTTATGGTTGTTGTTTTTTTCTGTAATGCTTAGCCTTTTCCTCCAATTAATGGTGTTGGCTTATTTCTGGTATATGCTACAAAGCTATTAATTTGCACGTTTCTGTATGTTTAAAAAATCTTTTATCGGTTTGTACTTATCATTTCCAGTAATTTTTCAGTTGATTCTCATTTAAAAAATAATAGATCAACAAAATAAATTAATACTTTATTGTTTCTGACAATTAGAGACAATTTTGTTTTTGTCCTTAATAGGATAAACGAAGATTTCCAAAAGAAACCTTTTTTTTTTCCCCCAAAAGAAATCTTAATAATAATAAAAAACAGCAGCAGGAACAGTGGCAGCATTGGCAGCATATTGGTCTTGTTTTTAATTCTAATGGTAATGACTGCCTTTATTTTTTATCTCTGTGCATATTCAATACATTTTAAGCCTTTTGTTTTCTCTTCAGGAAACAGGATGTTAAGCACAATTTACACCCTCCCCTTCACTTCCATATCCTTTTTGTTATGTAATTGTGTTTTGATATTATGAAAATTTTCCCTGTAATATGCCTTTGATTTAAAAATTGATCACTTAGCAAATTGATGGTTACAAGGTGGGTGAGGAATGGGTAAAACAGGTGATGGGGATTAAGGAGTGCACTTGTGATGAGGACTGGATGTTGCATGTAAGTGCTGAATCACTAAATTATACACATAAAACTAATATTACACTATATGTTAACTAGAATTTAAATTAAAAGTTAAAATATTTAAAAATATTGATCTCTTAACTATCACTTTTACCTTTACACCTCTATTATTAAAACACTGTGTACAATGATATGTTGCAACAGCTTTATTGCTCATTAATCTTTTCAGAATACTGTTGTCTTAGCATTTCATTCTTACCTTCCATTCATTCAGCTGGAGTAGCCCTCAAGTTTAATCTCAGAGCTGGTACACATTCACATATATTTTTCTGGACTTTGCATATCATTTTTCATATATCTTCAAAGAAAATTTAAGTGTATATATAATTCTATACTCATAATTCATATCTCAGAAAGCTAGTTGTCAAGAATTTATACTGCTGAGACTGAAACTGTATTGTTATCCTGCTATTCACCTGTATAATTTTTTTTGCCTAATAACTTACAGTATTATATTAACTTACAGTAGTTAAAATAGTTTTTATATCTGCATATTAAAATTTCAACAGTGGATAACTTCTGGAGGACAAAGGCCAAATTAATATGGGCATTCTAATGAGACTAAAGATAAAATTGGAGCTATGAGGGTCTCAACTCATGGACATTTTTCCTCCTGAAGACATTTGTGGAATTGTGTAGGAAGGCTGAAAACTAAGTGGACATACTCTAGAAAGAAAAAATATTGAGCTTTTGGCAATCTTGTAATTCCAGAAATTAAGGATTTTTCAGGGAACACACAAAGATTTTAGTTGAAAGGCCTACAGAGCTATGTTTTTCAAACTATTTTAAACCATGACTAATTTGAGCTTTACCAAAACTACAAGCCAGTCTTAAATCAGTTCTGCCTCTAGCTGGATTAAGGTAATCAGTCTCTATCTCCTTAGCATGGAAAAGGACAGATACTCTCTAGCAATATTTTCTTTAAATCATCTGGAACCTCTAAAACTTTTTCTAATATACAACATATATCTGTCATCAATCAAAAATTAGTTGGTTGTCAAAGACAGGACCAAAGACAAAAAAGTGTAAAACAGACTGTAGAATGGGGCATCTGGGTGATGCAGTCAGTTAAACATCTGACTCTTGATCTCAGCTCAGGTCCAGATCTCATGGTCCTGAGATCAAGCTCTTCATCAGCACTGTGCTTAGTGCAGAGTCTCCTTAAAATTCTCTCTCTCCCTCTGGCCCTCCCTCCACTCATGCTGTCTCTCTAAAATAAATAAATAAATCTTAAAAAAAAAACAAAACAAAACACCAGACTATAGGTAATCCATATACAGATATGGGAGACAAGAATTTTTTAAAAGATTTTACTTATTTATTTGACAGAGAGTGAGCACAGGTAGGCAGAGTGGCAGACAGAGGAAGAGGGAGAAGCAGGCTCACCTCTAAGTAGGGAGCCAGATGCAGGGCTCAGTCCCAGGACCCTGGGATTATGACCTGAGCCGAAGGCAGACACTTAACCAACTGAGCCACCCAGACACCCCAAGCAGACAAGAATTTTAATAAACTCCATTGAAGCAAAATGGACAATATACAGGAAAAGTAAGAGAATTTCACAAGGGAGCTACATCTAAAAAAATAAACAGAAATTCCCTATCTTATTCCATGTCAAAACAGATGCACAGCAAAGGGCATAAAAGATGATAATAGTCTTTATCTTGTGGTTTACATGGATGTGTAGATTTTTCAAAGTTGATTTTACTGTATATTAAGATCTGTGTGTTTCACTGTATGTAAATTATACCTCAATAAAAATACTGGATTTAGGAACACAATATGGATGTTACGTAATGAGAAAACAAATATATGAAATTAGAAAATGACTGGCATATGAAGAGTGGATTTGACAACTAGAAGATAGATTGATAGAAAATATCCAAACTGAAACAAAAAAACAAGAATATTCAGAAAACGTATACAAGGCATGAGCAATATAGTAAAATGTTTTAACAAATGCTACTCAGAGTTTCAGAGGGGGAAGACAGAACAAGGCAAAATAAATATTTCATAAAACAATATTTTCCAGAAAGTTCCCAATGTTGAGTAAAACATCCTACAAACATAAGAAGTAAACCCCAGGAATGAAGAATCATAGATACAGACTGTTCAACCATTGAAAGCCTAAAGATAAAGGAAAACTGTAAAACCATCAGAGAAAAATCATATAATGTACAGAGAACCAACTCTAGATATAAACATTAATTCTTTTTAGAAAAAAAATGCAAGCCATAAGACAAACAGGTAATACAGTTTGAGTGCTGAAAGAAAATAAGATATTTCTACTCAGAATTCGGCAGCAGCAAGAAGATGCTTCAAAAATGAGGATGCAAACTGATATAATCCACTGCTGATAGACATACACTGTAAGACATACAAAAGAAAGTTCATCAGGCTGAAGAGAAATGATACTAGATTCCAACTCAGATGTACAGAAGGGAATTAAGAACAACAAACATGGGTAGTGCCTGGCTGGCTCAGTCAGTAGAGCAGGCAGCTCTTCATCTTCAGGTCATGAGTTCGAGCCCCACATTGGGTAGAGAGATTGCTTAAACAAATAAACTTAAAAAAAAAAAAAAAGAATAACAAACATGGTAAATAGGTGACTATAAAAGGATATCATTTATTTTTCCCTTTTAAGTTCTTCAATGAACAACTGACTGTTTAAAGCAATCTTAGACATATATTATGAATCTCACAATAGTCTAAGTAAAAATATTTGACACTAACAAAAAATGAGGTTAAAATAGTTTATTTTTATAGGCCCCTTCATTTTATATGTAGCCTAATATTAACTCTAAGTAGAACATCCTAGAATTGATATGGTAATCACTAGCACAACCCACTAAAAGAACAATACACATAGGTACTGCTGTAGACAATAGATGAAATAAAAAAAAAGATAATGTTAATAGAAACAGTTTAGGAATTTAAGAGCACAAGAAAAAACATATATGGAAAAAATAGAAAAAATAGCAGGCTAGTAGTCTTATTCTGAATCATAATCACATTAATATAATGGACTGAATGTTTCTATTTTAAGACATATCAGACTAATGATTAAAAGCCAATTTATCAAAAGATATAGATCTAAATAGTATGCACCTAAAAGAAGACCTTCAAAAAGCATAAAGCAAAAACTGAGAGAAACAAAAGAAGGAACAGAAAATCCACAGTCATAGTTGGAGATTTTGGCAGTACTTTCTCAGTAACAGATAGAATATGCATAATTAAGAACATACAAAATTTGAACAACTATCAACCAACTAGACCTAATTGATATTTTTTAGTACACTAAATTTAGTACACTAAAACCAACATCTGCAAAATACTTTACAAGTACACATAGGATTTTCATCAAAACATAAATGGTAGGCCAAAATCTCTCAATGTATTAAAAACATTGCTTTCATACAGATATCTCAGATCACAAAGATTAAGTGATCAATAATAACTTATCATTAAATAAGTTAGAGAAAGACAAATATCATATGATTTCATTCATATGTGGAATTTAAGAAACAAAAGAAATGATCATAGGGGAGAAAAGAGAGGCAAACCAAGAAACAGACTCTTAACTATGGAGAACAAACTGATGGCTACCAGAAGGGACACAGGTAGGGGGGGATGGATGAAACAGGTGTTGGAAATTAAGGACTGCACTTGTGATGAGCACTGGATGTTGTACGTAAGTGATGAATCATTATATTCTACACGTAAAACTGACATTACACTGTGTGTTAACTGGAACTTAAATAAGAACTTAAAGTTGTGCGCTTTAGAAAAGAATTTAGAGATAAATTTATAATTTAAAATGATTGTATTAAAAATAAAACTAGAAATTAATAAAAATAGGAAAAATAGAGAAAATTAACATAAAAATTTGTTCTTTGAAAATATTAATATAATTAATTAATGTAATTTTTATCCTCTAGCAAGACCGATCAAGAATAACAAAGATAATATCAAATGCCGGGAAGGATGTGGAACAATTCCAAATATCTGCTTGTGGGGAAGGTAAACATTGTAAAAATAATAATAAATATCTAAAATTAAACTTATGCATGCCCTATGACCTAGATATTTCACACTCAGCTGTAAAACATGACCCAGAATGTTCACAACAGGACCATCCATAATAGTTAAAAATGAAAAAATACTGAAACACTCATGTGCACTAAGAGTAGAATGGATAAATTTTGATATATTCATACAATAGATTATAAATTTATGAGAATATATAAACTACTACTATAAGCACTGTCCTGAAGGAATCTTGAAAGTATAATATTCTGGGTCAACCAAGAAATCAAAGAAGAAATCAACAGTTACATGAAAACAAATGAAAATGAAACCACGATGGTCCAAAATCTTTGGGATGCAGCAAAAGTGGTTTAAGAGGAAAGTTAATAGCAACATAGGCCTACCTCAAGAAGAAAAATCTCATGCAACCCAACCTTACACCTAAAGGAGCCCGAAAAAGAAAAACAAAACCCAAAACCAGCAAAAGGAATAATAAAGATTAGAGCAGAAATAAGTGATCTAAAATGAACTAAAAAAACCAGTAAAACAGATTAATGAAACCAGGAGCTAGGTCTCTGAAAAGATCAGTGTAATTGATAAACCTCTAGCAAGACTCCTTTAGAGAGAGAGAGGGAACCCAAATAAACAAAACTACTAATCAAAGAGGAGAAAAAACTACCAATAGGACAGAAATACGAACAATTGTAACAGAGTATTATGAAAATCTTTATGCTGACAAATTGTACAACTTAGAAGAAATGGATAAATTCCTAGAAACATATAACCTACCGAACTAAAGCAGGAAGAAACAGAAAATATTTTCTGTTGGCAGACCAATCACCAGCAATAAAATTAAATCAGTTATCAAAAAAATCCCCCAAAACAAAAGTCAAGGACCAGACAGCTTCACAGGCAAATCCTTTCAAACCTTGCAAGAAGAGTTAATAACTGTTCTCAAACTATTTCAAAAAATGCAAGAGGAAGGAAAACTTCCAAATTCATTCTGAGGCTGGTATCATTCTGATACCAAAACTAGATAAAGTCACCACAAAACAAGAGAACTACAGGCCAATATCTCTTATGAATATAAATGCAAAAATCCTCAACAAAATATTGGCAAACGAAATCCAAAAATATAGTTAAAAAAGACATATACCGGGTGCCTGGGTGGCTCAGCTGGTTAAGCGATTGCCTTTGGCTCGAGTCATGATCCCAGAGTCCTGGGATCGAGTCCCACATCGGGCTCCCAGCTCCGTGGGGAGTCTGCTTCTCCTCTCATGCTCTCTCTCTCACTCTCTCTCTCAAATAAATAAATAAAATCTTAAAAAAAAAAAAGACATATACCATGATGAAATGGAATTTGTTTCTGGGATGCAAGGGTAGTTTAATACATGCAAAACATTTGACATGATAAATCATATCAATAAGAGAAAGGACGACAACCGTATGATCGTTTTAATAGATGCAAAAAAATGTATTTGACAAAGTACATCCATCTTGATAAAAAACTCTCTGCAAAGTATGTCCAGAGGGAACATATCTGGACATAAAACAAAAATCAATGTATACTGGGACACCTGGGTTAAGAGTCTGCCTTTGGCTCAGGGTCCTGGTATTGAGTCCTGCATGAGGCTTCTTGCTCAGTGGGGAGCCTGCTTCTAAATCTGCCTGCAGCTCCCTCTGCTTGTGCTCTCTCTCTGGCAAATAAATAAATAATATCTTTAGTTCAAAAAATTAATGTACGGAAATCTGTTGCATTCCTATACACTAATAATGAAGCAGAAGAAAGGGGTATTAATTAAACAATCCCATTTACAATTGCATCAAAAACAATAAAATATCTAGGAATAAATGTAACTAAAGAGGTGAAAAATGTGTATATGAGGAAAGAAATTCAAGATGACACAAAGAAATGGGAAGACATTCCACATTCATGGGTTGGAAGAATACTGTTAAAATCTCTATGTTATCTAAAGCCATCTACAAACTTAATGCAATCTTTACTAAAATACCAACAACATTTTTCACAGAACTAGAACAAATGATCCTAAAATTTGTATGGCTCCACAAAAGATCTCAAAGAGCCAAAGCAATCTTGGGAGAAAAAAAAAAAAAGAAGGAAAGAAAACTGAAAACTGAAGGTATCACATACATACAATGGAATATTATTCAGCCATAAAAATAATGAAATCTTTCCACTTGTAACAACATGCAAAAAGCTAGAGTATAATGCTTAATGAAGTAAGTCTGTCAGAGAAAGACAAATACCATATGTCTTTCCATTCATATGTGGAATTTAAGCAATGAAACCGACAAGCACAGGGGAAAAAACCAGAGATACAAACCAAGTAACAGGCTCTTACAACAAAGTATGGTTACCAGAGTGGGTGAGGGGTAAGGGAAAGGATAGATGGGCATTAAAGAGTACACTTAGCATGATAAAAAAAAAAAGATAAAACAGTTCAATATTAAACAAAAGAAAACTATTACTACATTTACAATAAATCATAAGCTGATAGTGTTAGAAATGACATTAGTGGTGACACTTTTTCAGGTGGCAATAACTAAAAACCTAAGTGAGAGGAATTTCCAGGTTGCTGATAAGCTCCTTTCTCCACTCCCCCCCACCACTGTAACAGCCAAAACTATTTATTTGTAATAGCCCAAACTGCAAAGCAACTACAATGTCCCTTAGCAGGGAAATGTTCAATGGTGTCACATCCATATCATGAATCCTACTCAGCAATATAAAAGAGTGAGCTATTAAGACATGCAACAACTTGAATTAATGCTTGGTGATAAAAACCAATCCCCAAAGATTATATGCTCCTTAATTATATGATTGCATTTATATAACATTCTTGAAGTAAAATTACAGTGATGGAAACAGATGAAGAGATGAGGTGGATGTGGGTATAAAGAGATAGCATGAGAAAAATCTTTGTGTGGATGCTTGGGTTTCTTGATCCATGTGCTAACGCATAGATACATTCTTTTGGTGAAAATTCTTAGATTTTTATACTTTGAGTTATATACTTTTCTCTATGGCATCTACTTAATAAAAGTTTTCTTAAAATTGATCAGGGTCTGCTGTGATGGGAAAAGCAAATTTATGATAGACAGAAAACTATAAAATAATGTAATAGGACAAATTCCACTGTGGCTCATTGCCTTCGGTTTCATTACTTTACAATTAAAAGATGAATAATACTATAGTCGGAAAATTAATCTCCTATATTTATTAATGAGTCTTTTTATGTTCTTAATATTCACTTTTCAAAAGATACAATGTTAATTTAAAAAATTACCCTTTTTTACAGTAGATCTTACTAAAGTAATCAGACCTAGCAGTAAGAGTCCTTTAATTTGAAATACCCAAACTTTCTTTCATTTAGAAAATTTTTTTTGCTAATTCAGATTTAAATATCCTATTTCTGCAGTTCTGTCCAACAGAGGTTTGTGTGATAATGGAAGCATTCCAATAAAATGGCTTCTAGTCCTATCGTGGCACTGGGTACATAAAATGTGACTACTGCTACTAGTTACTGAATTTTTAAGTGCATTCACTGTAATCTAATGTAAATTGAAAAAGTCACATGTAGCTTTTGACTACCAAATTGGGCAGTGTAGATCTAGAGCTTCTATTAAAAAATATATTTGATATTCTAAAGCTGGCTTTTACTATTTTCTTTTCCTTCTTGGTATTTTGTTACATATATGAAGAAACAGAACAAATGGAAAGCAAAATCTTCCTTGAATTGGTATTTGGAATTCCTAATTCAGTTTTCAAAAGTACTTTTACAACAAGTCACTGACAGGGCGCCTGGGTGGCTCAGTGGGTTAAAGCCGCTGCCTTCGGCTCAGGTCATGATCCCAGGGTCCTGGGATCGAGGCCCACATCGGGCTCTCTGCTCAGCGGGGAGCCTGCTTCCCCCTCTCTCTGCCTGCCTCTCTGCCTCCTTGTGATCTCTCTCCCTCTGTGAAATAAATAAATAAAATCTTTAAAAAAAAAAAAAAAACAACAAGTCACTGACATTACTTTTTTTAATGTTATCGTTGGGTACACACCTTTACTAATGAATTGCTATTCCAGGGTTTCTGAAACTCTGGCTTGTGAAGCTTCTGATTCACTGGAGCTTCTGATTCACTGGAGCTTCCAAAGAACAACATGTGTAGTTTTTTTTGTTTGTTTGTTTTTACATATAGTTTCTGGAGAGCCCCATCTAGATTACCAAATGAGAATTATGGCAACGGAATCTTGAAGTCTGCCTTTTAACTGTTTCCCCAGTGATTCTTAGCAAACCAGTATTTAAGTCTCTAATCTACAACATTCACTATTTTAACTGATGCTCTGTTTTAGCACCCGTAATGTCAGTTTACTACAGCATTCACATAATAAATGGAAATACTGTCTTTCCCGAAAGACATAAGATGTACATCTAGCCAGAAGTGTTTTTAAGTATGTGATTTACTACAGGCAAGGGGATGGCTTACACAAATGTTCGCTATTTTTACAAAACCCCCAAATCCCCAAATGTGTGTAGAATATTCATCTCTGTGTAAGCTTCATGGGTTAAATAATATGGGTGGGAACTTTAGAGCATGGGAGTCAGGCCACATTAAGATTTCAAATGATTTTTAAGAACTAAATTTCCTTAGTTCAGTGGTTTTTAAAGCTTGGTGAGTATTTGGATGACCTGTCAAACATGGTGAAAATGCATAGATCATAGATCCGGTCTCCATCTTATTTCAATAAACCTCATCTCTGTGTTCTTTACTTTAAGGTAACTGATAATTTTGAGAACTCTAACTTTTGAGAATCTCTGTTCTAGCTCTCAGAGCCAAAATGGAAATTGGTTCTTTTGAGTAGACTTATTTAAGATACAGATTACTTCTATATATAAGGTATATTAAAAAAATATTTTTTTCTTCTCACCATCACACAATTACAGTTTTCTTTGTACATTCTCTTTATCACAGTACTCTATATTGTCATTGAAAAACATAAAATGGTTCAAACAATATTGCTTTTCCTTTTATGTGGATGAGATTAACTCTACCATGATGTAGCCAACAGTGGTCCCTAATATAAATAATATGTTAGTTATGAAAACTTCCAGGCTTTCTCAGTATCCTGTTGTCATGTTGTATTTTTGTGCTCTGGCCAGATGTTTTTTTTTCTATTTATCAATCTATAAATAAGAAGGGTTGCCCTTTGTTTTACTCTCATCAACTTGTGAAAATGGACTTTTCCACTCAGATAGATGGCCAGAGGATAAATGGTTATATATATGGCTCCTTATCCACTTCCCATATACAAATATGTTTTACCTGGTGTTTCTTCTCTTTCACTCATGTTTGGTTTTCTCATATACTGAATAGACTGCGTTCATAAAATACTTCAATTCCCAGCTCCAATTACTACTGTTGTTCTTCTGAATTCTGACTTTTGATGATTTATTTGTAAAGCTAAAATTTCCAACATATAATGAGCCACTGCCAATTCCTACCTCATCCCCATTTCCTGTTAAAATGTTTTCTGGGAATTACTATTTCTGATTGGCATAAAAGATAACTAGCAGAACTTAAAAAATATCCTAATAAAGCAATTAGTCAATAGCAAAAAATCCAGTAAAAGAATGCACAAAGAATATCAACAGGCAATCATAAAAAAGGAAATACAAATGACAAGATGCTTAACATTACTAGAAATTGACAAAAAAATGAAACATTATTGCTTTCAGATTGGCAAAAGTTGAAAAATTGTTCAAAAATTTTATTTTGGCAAGTATATAGATAAATGGATACTCTCATCCATTTCTGGCTTGAAGTCAGATTGATAACGCAGCTTAATGGTATCTTTCTTAGACAATGGTATCTTTCATTCACACGAACAAATGCTTGACTTGGGCACTATAATTAAAAAAAGCAACAGGAACACCTTCAAGTCTTTATGTAAACAAGGAAGTGGTTAACAAAACCACAGGACATCAATATTACAGACTACAGTGCAGAAATTCTTTGCATTGACAAAAAGGAGGGCATAAGACACATGTATATGTTATTCATAAAAAACACAACCAAGAGATTCCAAGTGATACATACTGCATGGTTTTACTTGTGACAACAAAGAATGTTTGTGTATATGTGTGTACATAAACACAAAGACATACTTCTATATGTTTGTCTATATACATATAATTAAGTGAATGCAAATGCATAGTAAAACAATCTACAACAATGTACCAAATCAGTAATAGGGACGGTCTCACAGAGGAGAGTGTGACTGAATGGAGAATACACGTGAGTCTTTTTCCTTTACCAGTATACTGTGAATTAATAAGTCAAAATATATTTTTTCTATTACTAATGCAATTAAAAGTAAGTGTTGAGCAGGGAAGACCATGCTCATCAGGCTGCCTCAGAAACTGGTTCCTGGGAGGCAGAAGTACAGTTGCCCAATATTCTGGTTGATAAAGACACTGAGTCAGAATGTAGGGAACAGAGGAGAATTCTGATGTCTGTCTTTTCTCAGGTCATCTGAACATGATTTTCTCAATCTGGTTTCACCTACACTCAATGTATTTTGTATTTCTCCCAGATTTTATTTAGCTTTAAGTAAACTCTCAGGGTTAGGGTTGGGAATATTGATCTCTTTTCTCTTATGTATTCTAATGGGAAGCTGAGGAAGCCAGCATCAGGAGCAATGAAGCCGGATACCACATTAAATCACAAGTCAAATAAAATATTCATAAGATGCATTTGAAATACCCCCTCGGAAATTCATCCTGAGAGCCCCCCCTTTGATACTAGACTAGCACAAAAATATTAAACAAGATCCAAAATACAGTACACCAAGAATCAGCATGTTGCCTACTAGAAGCTGAAACTGGTGCCTAGGGTGCGAAGGAGGACAGGTTTGAAGGGGAAAATATGGCAAAAGACCCCCCCAGGATCAGTGTCTGAATGCTACCAGGAAAGACTCAGAGCACTCCAAGCCAAGAACAACTTGTCACAAGGCAAGTGAGCTTCCTTCTCAAGAAAAAACTTAGAAAAATATTTATAGAATTAAGCTGCCAGATCAAGAAGAACTCTACAGAGTACCATAAAAAAAACCTTTTTTCCCCAGATTTTATAAATGAACTCTCTTTTCTACCTGAATAAGAACAAAGCTGAGACTTTGTATAATCTTATTTCCCATTCTACGTATGATACATTAAGAAGAGAGCTACCAAATACAAAAAACTGGTATTGCCCCTTAAATTTTTATAGAGAATTATACTTGCTCTATATAAATTTTAATCTCCTTCATAGTCCCTGAAGGACCAACTTAAAAACTAACCTCCAGATGTGACATGACTATGAAATCTCTCCAATCAACATAATGACCAGCAGAGCTCTATTATTTTCTTTGTTCCTTTACTCTACACTCTGCTTAGCTTTTCTTTTTCTGACAAATGTTTAACCAAGTCTCTTAGCAATGGACTCAGTTCCTTAAAGACCTACAACTCATCGCAAACTGGGAAATCTCCAGTTTGCATCTGATATTAGTAGTATCCAGTGGAATATCTGTGCATTTAAGACAGAGCAAGGAAATGTTTAATGGGAAGTAGTTTCATTATAACAAGCTGCTGAATTATTTACACCAATAAAAATTTATCTGCTGGAGTGGCCTGAAAAAAAATTATCCTCTTGGTATACAGAACTGTTGTCTACAGTGAAATAAGGATGCACAGCACTGCCATCCTACAAGCACCACAGGAACATTTAAATTATTCTCCTATCTCTCATTGTCTTTTTGTGTTTGGTAAAGGGAATTTAAGGAAATTAATGCCTAGTTGGACCAAAAGTAATGACCACAAAGTAGTATCATTATCTCTAGAAGATTTTGCAGATTACATCATTTTAACAAATAGTTAAAACTCCCAAGTCTCAGTATGTGTGTGTATAGACACACACACACACACATATATATATATAAACTGTTTATATATATATATAAATATGGTTTGAAATAACCATGACAGTGTATAGAGCTCCTATCCATTAGAAAAAAACAGGCCATGAATTTTTCTTATACACATCAGATAGTAGGATAAAAAAAAAAGAATTTAAATTGCCATTAAGTTAAGAATAAATTCTTATAGAGTTGGGATTTAAAAACGTTATAAATTCTTCTTTCGTTTAGTTGTATTGATTTCCTCCTNCACATATATATAAACTGTTTATATATATATATATATATATATGGTTTGAAATAACCATGACAGTGTATAGAGCTCCTATCCATTAGAAAAAAACAGGCCATGAATTTTTCTTATACACATCAGATAGTAGGATTAAAAAAAAAGAATTTAAATTGCCATTAAGTTAAGAATAAATTCTTATAGAGTTGGGATTTAAAAACGTTATAAATTCTTCTTTCGTTTAGTTGTATTGATTTCCTCCTTTAGACTCATGGAAAGTTTTCTACAGAAATATTAGTTAGAAAATAGGCCAGGTAAGGAATATTGTCCATTTTGAGAATCAAACATTCACTATCAAAACTGTTAGGTTCTGCCCCAAGATGGTGATATGAGTAAGCTCCTGAATTTTTCCCCTCCCATAGATGTACCAAATGTACAGCTATACATGGAGCAATTTCCTCTGAAATTCAGAAACTAGCTGAGTAACTCCTATGCAAGGGGCAAATGAGAAAATATCCATACTGAAATGGGTAGGAAAGGCTAAGATACATTCACCATAAGCCCCACCCCCAGCACAGTACCATAAAATTAAAGGTGAAAGGTTTAGACCATACATTTGGCACTTCAATTTTTAAGGCTCCCAGCAAAGGAATGAATCCCCAAAACGCCTCAATCTAAAAGCCAACAGAGTTTGTGTTATTGATTCCACAGGACTATAACAAACAAAAAAGCAGTTATGAATGGGAGCATGAGCACTCACCATGGCTATCCACCAGGGCGGAGGACAGAGGGAGAAAGTAACCATGCTCATCTCCCAATCTTTCCAAGGAAAGGGTTTGGCTGCATATTGTTTAAGCTACAGCCTGAGGGTGCAGCTGCTAATTAGCAAGCATCTAGGTGCTCACTGTGATCCTCCCAAGAGTCAAAAGGCACTCTCCCTGCCTTCTCCCTATGGCTCACTTCAATAATAAAAACAGGATGCCAGTATCCCCCTGGAAGGAGCAGATCCACACATCTAGAGCTTTATCATTTATAGCTGTCCCCATCCCAGGGATAGGCTCCAAAATTACCTAGCTTTGATAACCAACAAGGTTTGCTTTCCTGAGTGAAAAGCAGATGCTTAACTGTCTGGCCACTCAGGCATCCCAAGGAAGTGATTATTAGATGAGCACAGGAGAACTGCCCCAGGCTATACATATGAGTCCAACATAAAGTAAATTCGAAAGACCAAATACTAATAAGGATGCTTAATCAGTTATCAAAAAACTCTTAACAAAAAAAGTCCAGGATCAGATGGCTATGTGAATGAATTCTACCAACCACTCAAAGAATTAGTACCAATTCTTATTAAATTATTCCAAAAAATACAGGAGGGGAAGGAACACTTCCAAAAATCGTACAAAAGCCAGCATTACACTGATACCAAAGACTAATAAGGACACTACAAGAAAAAAAATTACAGGCCAATATCCCTGATGAACATAAATGCAAAAATCTTCAAAAAAATACTAACAAACCAAATTTAGTAAGTTATGAAAAGGATCATATGCCACAATCAAGTGGTTTTATTTCTAAGATGGCAAGGATGGTTTAGTATATGCAATTTAGTAACTGTGGTATACCACACTAACAGAATGAAAGACTGAAATCATATGATCATTTCAATAAATGCAGAAAAACTATTTGACAAAATTAAATGTTTCATGATAAAAAAAAAGAGACTTGGTGATAGACATTAAGGAGGGCACGTGATATAATGAGCACCGAGTATTATATAAGACTGATGAATCATTGACCTTCACCTCTGAAACCAATAATACATGTTAATAAATTGAATTTGAATTTTTTAAAAAAGCATAAATAAATACAAAAATAAATGGATAAACAAAAAAACACACATGGCTATTTTAATTAAATTATAATGAATCATAATCTATTTTTGATTTACCTAGCAAAGTTTCAGTTTCTTTTGAAAAAGTTTTCATAGTGAAACCTAGAATCACTGTAACTATTGTGATGAGATCATCTAAATAAAAGTTTTTAAGTGTTAAATTTTAATTAAAGAAAGGATGTGATTTTTTTTTGCATCATTTTGCAGTAAATGTACATGTACCAATTATCAATACCCATGCCTTATTTCATGTTCTGTTGACAGTTCCATTACATTTCTGATGGTTACAAGAACGGTCTTATCTCTGGAACTCCGGTATTTTCTGTGATCTACCCTGCTTCTTACAAAATGCTTATTTCTAAGGAAAAAAACAACAAAAAACCAAAAACACCTCTCAACAAACTAGGAATGGAAAAAGTTACCTCAATATATTAAAGACCATATATGAAAAGCCCACAGCTAGTATCATTCTCCATGGTGAAAAGCTAAAAGCTTTTCCTCTAGGATCAGGAACAAAACAAGTTTGCCCACTGTCACTAATTTTATTCAACATAGTACTGGAAGCCCTAGTCAGAGCATTGAGTCAAGAAAAAGAATTCAAACAACCGAATTGTAAATCAAAAGGTAAAACTGCTTCTGTTTAGAGAGAACACAAGTTATATACTGAAACCTTAAAAACTCCACTAAAATTTCTTAGAATAAAAGAATTCAATAAACGTACAGGATACCAAATCAATATACAAAATCAGTTGTAAATATTTCTATATACTAACAGTGAACTACTGGAAAAAGAAATTCATAATCCCATTTACAGTAGCATCAAAAAGAATAAAATACTTAGGCATAAATTTAACCAAGAAGGTTAAACTTTGAAAACTATAAAACAATGATGAAAGAAATGGAAGAAAACATAAATAAATGGAAATATTTTCCACATTCATGGATCAGAAGAATTTATATTAATACACACTATCCAAAGTGGTCTACAGATTCAATGAAATCCCTCAAATTCCAATGGCACTTTAGAAATAGGAAAAAGCAATCCTACAAATTGTATGGAACCACAAAAGCCCTGAAGAGCAGAGCAGTTTTCAGCAAAAACAGGCAAAGCTGGAGGCATTATGCTTCTTGTTTTCAAACTATATTACAAAACTAGGATAACTAAAACAGCTGGTACTGACATAAAAACAGACACAGATCAATAGAACTGAAGGGAAAGTTCAGAAATAAATCCATGCATTAATAATCATTTATGAGAAAAGGACAAAGAATATAAAATGGAGAAAAAAGATAGTTTCTTCAATAAATGGTGCTGTGAAAATTTGGATGTCCACATGCAAAGGAATAAAATTAGACCCCTCTAAACCTAAAATAGAGTCTATTTACTTAAGAATTCTCAAACTCTAAACCCTGTAGCATTAAATTTATCAATACCAAGACTTCCTATCATTCTTTGGCCTATAGAAAATATAATGTTCAAACTAATCCTTAAAAAGAAAAAAACCTCTGACATTTAATGTTCTTTTAAATTTATACTCTGAACATTTTTTATTTGTAGAAAGAGAAATCTCTTATTAGGGATTAAGACAATGAGGAGATAAGCTACAGACTGGTAGAAAATATTATTAAAGGATGCAGTTGATATCCAAAATATGCAAAGAACTCTTAAAACTCAACAATAAGAAAATGAAAAATATGATTTTTAAAAAGTTTGAAAACCTGACCAGATCCCTCACCAAAGAAGCTACGCAGATGACAGATAAGTCTATGAAAAGATACTTAACATCACAGTTCATTAGAGTAATACAAATTGAGATACCACTACAGGCCTATGAGAATGTGAAAAATCCAGAACAGTGACACCAGACACTAGCAAGAAAGTGGGGCAAAAGGAACACTCCTTCACTGCAGCTTAGAATACAAAATGGCACATTTACTTTCGAAGACAGTGTGGTTATTCTTCAGAAAACTAAACATAGTCTTAACATGTAATCCAGAAATTGAGCTCCTTGGTATTTACCCCAATGAACTGAAAACTATGCCTCCACAAAAACCTGCACACAGATATTTACAACAGCCATATTCATAATTTCCAAAACTTAGAAGCAACAGAGATGTTCTTCAGTAGATGAGTGGATAATAAACTGTGGTACATCTATCTATATAATGGAATTACTCAGCATGAAAAAGAAATGAGCTATTGGCTCACGAAAAGACATGGAAGAAACTTAAGTGCATATTATAAGTGAAAGCACCCAATCTGAAAGGCTACACATACTATGTGATTCCATACTATGATATTCTGGAAAAGGGAAACTAGAGAGACAGAAAAAGATCAACTGATATCCAGGGGTTAGGAGGGGAGGGAAGACTGAGTCAGCAGAACTCAGAGGATTTGGGGATAGTGAAGCTACTCTATATGATACTATAATGGGGCATATGTCATTATACATGTTTCAAAATCCATAGAATGTACACTCCCAAGAGTAAATCCTAATGTACTATAAACTTTGGGCGATAGTGACTTGTCGGTTTATCAACTGTAACCAATTTATTGCTCTGGTGCAGGCTGTTCATGATATGAGAGGCTATGCCTGTGGAGAGTCAGGGAGTATACAGGCACTCTGTACTTCCTGCTCAATATTGTTGTGAATCTCTACTCTAAAAGTAAAGTTTATTGCAGAAATAATTTCTAGTACCGTAAGTCAGGGTAAATCATTCAAGTTTGTTTTCTACTCTTTTCCTTTTGGGTATCTCTTTGGAAAAGGAAAGCTTTTATTTTCCATGTACATGCATAAAAGCATAATTTAGTGTTGAGTTAGGCTATGTTTATTAGGCAAATAACTCCTGACTCTGAAGCTCATATAACCCCCATAAACAAATTTCTAGGTGGGAAGAGTCAAGAGTATCTATGTGCCATTACCTAGTTTGCTAGGATTCAGATTCTTTAGGATTTAGTTATGGCTATCTCTTCTAAACGTTCCTTCAATTTCTCCTAATTGCCAGGGGTGGTGCTGGTCCTCTGGCTCTTGAAGACAGAAGAGGAGTTCCTGATTTGCAGCACTTGCTAATCTTCATGATGGGCATACTCTCATCATGGCCTATGTCAAGATACAAGCTATACAAGGCTCACAAAATTTTTCATCCTATTTTTATCTCATGTTGTATTTCACCCAACTCCTTTATTTTGTCTTCTCTTTGTTTCTATACTGAAGTTTAAAAAAATATCCACTGTTCCCAAAGCTGATTTTCAAAACTATAAGGAGATTTCAATATTCAGAATTAACTGGAATAGCTCGTTGGATCTCCTTCCCTGGCCAAACTGTTGGAATTTAAAGTATGTAACTCAAGAGTTAAGAAAGAAAATAACCATTTAAAATATTTTGGTCCTAATCACATTTTTCAGGAAAGTGAAATAAAGTGCAAAGAAAATAACACACGTTTTAGGAGCACAGTCTTATGACGGATAAGGACTTACCATTTCCCCCTGCCATGATGCATGAGATGGATGAGGTTTCTATGTGGCTCATTTTGGTAGACATTTCAGAGACCTCTAGCATTTAACGACTCCACCTTCTAAATAACGGTATATAAATAAACAGAAGTGATAATATCCAATGATTATCTTGAGTCTACTCTCATTTGTATAAAACCATTTACAAATTTTAGAACATTAATAAGCAATGGTGTGACAACTCATAATAGATTGATTGCCATGATCTGATTTGTTTTAAAATAGGTCTTTAAAGTAAGTGTTATTATTTCCATTATGACTTGTAAGAAAAATAGCATTGAAAAAGACAAAACACTGAGGTTTTTTTTAAGATTTTATTTATTTATTTGACAGAAAGAGTACACGCAGGGGGAGTGGCAGGCAAAGGGAGAGGGAGAAGCAGATTCCCTGCTGAGCAGGGAGCCCAATGCAGGGCTTGATCCCAGGACCCTGGGGATCATGACTTGAGCCAAAGGCAGATGGTTAATTGACTGAGCCACCCAGGTGCCCAATACTGAGTGGTTTTAAGTTATTTTTTACCCAAGGTCACAGAGCTAATGAATGATAGAACAAAAATCAAGTCATTCGTTCAACAGAAATTTATTTTGTGCTAACGTTATCACATATAAAAAGTTCTCTGTTCTATTCAGCTTACTGTCTGAGGGACAAATAATATTAATTCATGATCACAACACAGTAATAAATGCTGTGGTACAAGTATGCATATAATACTCTTGGAACACATAAGTGGCCACCTAAATAATACTGAGGACAAGAGAAGGAAATAAAACATAAGCTGAAATTTAAAGAAACTATTAGAAGCTAGGTAGATAAATAATGTTAGGAAGGACATGCCCAGAGCTAACAACACACTGAAAGGCAGTGAAAAAAATACAGTCAATTTGAATAACTTCCCTGACTTCAATGTGACTGGATGAGAGAATGCATAAATCTGAATGGTGAGAAATAAAGTTCAAGAAGTAGGCAGAGGCCAGCAATGTAAGTAACTTCATCTTTTATTTTTTGCCCAAAATACCTCACTTGAAAAATATGCATTCCACTTAGCACCTGCATCTATTACAGCAATGATTCTAAATTGATAATGTGAAAGGAGGACATCTCAGACAATGCAGAGTTTCAGACTGTTAAAATCCTCTCAGAAAGCTAAATGGGGACTATTGATGGATTTTGAGCAGGGAAATGACTGTCAAATATGAAATTTAGAAAAGGTATTTCAGCAGCAGCACAGAGGATTGGAGGAGCAGACAGTAGAAATATTGGTCAGAATACATTTGCAATAAGTCAAATGAAAAGTACTGATAGTTTTAGTTAAAACTGTGATGAGGGGAATGTAGAAGATTCAAATATTAATCTGTACAAGTTGGTACCTGATAGAATATAGAGATTTAGTAATGTAGAGTAGAATGGCTGTTTCTGGTTTATTTCTATAACACCACTATTCTAAACATTTTGGGAGTCACAGACTTGTTTAAGAATCTGACTAACCCCTGTCCTATGACTAAGAGGAACTCATACTATTTCATGAGTTCCATGAATCCACCTAAAACATCAGGCTAAATAACACTACATTGGATTAATCTATGAAAATATGAATATACAAAATAGTTTGGAGAGGAGGGATAACAGTTCATTCATTCTAGATATATTAATGTGCTTAGGGAACATCCTACACAAGATATTAAGAACTTGGTTATATTAGCCTGAAAGACAGGAGAGAAGTTGCCAGTGAAAAATACAGCATTAAATATCTCATCTAAAGAAACTGTGTAGCATGAACAGAATGATAATAAAGGGTTTGAGTTCTGCAACCATGATCATGGGAGGAGTGATCAAAGGACGGAGATACACATGGGAAGGAAAAGCAAAAAGAGAAATCTGGACATCAGAGTCAGGGATTTCAATTACCACAGTCAGAATTTGGAGATTAAACTCAATACTAAGTGCCGATTTATAGACCTCTCTAAAATTCTGGCCCAACAGAGATTTTGGTAATGTTTAATGCTCTGGCTACTTTATACATACTATAGGTGTAAGTTTCCTAAAATTTTAAATATTAACTTATACTTGATATGTGAGAGTGAGTGAGTGTGTGTGTGTGTGTGTGTGTGTAGCTACTTAATCTCCAAGTGCCCTATTTTATAAGTAAAGATAATGAAGCTTATGTTCAAACCTGGATATGGCTCCAACCTAAGGAATCTTCCTATTTTATCACCAGAGAGAAAGATAAATGTAATTGGTTTAGAGTCTATTTAACATTGCTAATTATTGCTGTGTAACCGTGGCTGAATCACTGTTTAATACGCAGTATAGTGTTAAAAAACAAGTAAGAGAAGTCCAAGAAAGTTTCCTTTCCACCCCTCCTGTTTTAAGAACTAGACCACAGTCATCTTGTATGAATGGGCAGGAAGCTAATATCATGTAAAAAAAATAAATAAAATGAATGGTAACATTCAAGATGTAGGTAATGATTTTGTAATATAAAGTGTTCAGACATTTTAGATCCTGGTAATTTCTCTTGACAAGTTCAAAATACATTGAAACCTTTCCTCAAGATCTATGCAATAAGGATTTTTTTTTTAAATATGGATAACAGTAATGTATACTGATACACTTTTCAGTTTTCAAGTCAACACACACTTATCATTTGATACTTAGAATTCCTTGAGCTATATATAGGTAATACTCCTGATGAAAATGGAAGCCTAAGAGATCTGCATAGCAATAAAAATTTATTAAGATCTAGAACCCAGCCCTTCTGACATTGGTCTACTACACTTTGAATCTCACTGACTTTCTAAGACTGTAGATGACATTACTGTGTTATGTCATTGGTTCAATTCAGGCAACTTCCCTTTGAAGTTCAAGCTCAGACATCATTTTGAGTTCTGTTTAATTGGAGTCATATAAGAAACTTTCAGTAAAATGCATAAAAATGGTAGTTTAGCATAGCAAACAGTGGACCATTAACTCCAGCATACCTAGGTAAACTGTCTAAAAATAAGAGAAATTCAGGAATTTTTGTTACATTTATGAAGTTACTATGGTGACATTTTAAAATTTTAATTCTGTGCACGGAGCACTGGGTGTTATACAGAAACAATGAATCATGAAACACTACATCAAACAGTACTGTATGGTGACTAACATAATAAAAAAAATAAAATTTTAATTCTGACAAATGATAACATTTGAAAACAGTAACATTTGATAACAGTAGCATTAAAGTGTCATTATTTCAAAGAATGAATAATGCCACACTACTCAGAAGGAAAACAAATAGGATGTAATACTTGGTTTATCTTTCAGTTGGGTCTACATCACTTCCTTCTCTCCACCACCGTTAAAATAGGTCATTTCACTTGGTGTATTCCTCAAGCTAGCATACCAGATAGAACTGCTGAGTACTTTAAAATGGCCCTATGGAGAAAGTGAATGTGTATGCAAGTACCTGGTCAGAGAAAAATCAGGGTGTCCAACAAACAGTAAATCTAATTTTAGAAATTTGAAGAGGACTTATCTTGAGCTCTGAGTCGATGTTATATTTCTTTGAAGTTTCTAAAGAGATCTGTTTCTGCCCATCTCTCAAAGTCACAAGGTCAATGTTAGACTATCAAAGAAAGATAAATATCCTGTTGACAGGAACTTGACTCCATCACGAGTCCATTTTCGCGTGGCTATGTTGTACCAAGGAAACTGTTCTGTGACAATAAGTTATCTTCTACAGGTACCTTCTCCTACCAGATAACATCATGTGAAAGAAAGAGGGGCAGAATAATTGATTTAAGAATTTTAGGTCTAGAGGGGGATTCTGAGAGCCTAAATATGGCTGAGCATTACCATTAATATTAAAAAAAAGTTTTTATTGTTCTTGTTACAGGGAACCTATCAAAAAGGTCTTTGAGTCAGTCATCTATAACGTGACTGTGCATTAGAATATTTCAAAAGCCCTTTCCATCATCTCTCCCAATGACTGTATGTATCATATACTTAATAAAGGTTTTGTGAACACCTGTTTTCAAATTTTTCCATATACTGATCTCCTATAGCATTTGCTTCACCTTACTTCTCAGAACTCAGTTGTAAATTCCTTGGTATTTTTCTTCATTTTTCCTCTTTTTAAATGATATCATAACTTTTTAAGGTCATTAAAAAAAACATTTTTATACATCTACTACACTTCCCAAAGTAGCTAACTGGTGCTACTAAAATATATTTTTAAACTATGTAATTTTAAAATGTCAGATATAATTATCAGCCATAAACCTTTAAAAATTCTTGAAAGGAAATTTCAATATTTCTTGAAAATGGAATCTAATAACTCAAAATTCAGAAAGTGATATTTTTCCTAATGAAAATTACTCATTACTTCATGAAATAGTCTCAGTGAAATTAAATGCTATACATTTTACTCTCTAGGCTACATCATATATACTACCTCCTTTCCATAAGCCCCTTTATCTAATTCAGTAATTATTTCCATTAACACTTCTGATCTTTTTCCATATTTGCCTTTCTTTTTCAAATCGCAGAGGCCCTTATTAGAAAACAATGTGAATTTCATGAATTGAGGACTATGACCTGTTCAGTTTTAAGTTCCTTATAATGTATCCACTGTGCTTTCAACATTAGAGAAACTCATAGCGTTTTATACATGAATGTCATGTCTTCATAATATATTAATAATTATTTTATAAGCAGCAAAAGAAATGAGTTTGCCCCACCTTAATGTTTTGAGGGAAATGATACAAATTATTTAAAGGTAGACAATAATAGACATTTATATGTTCTCAAGGGGGGTATCTATTCAATCATCTAATTTTTCTGATTGTATAACAACATGTTACAATCTACAGAGTTAAAGAATATCAAAGTAATAATCTTTAACCCACTCATACTTTGTGGACAGTCATTTCATGTCTTAAAATGTTACACTTTGAAAACAAAAAGGAGAGTGGCAGAGAAATAGAAAAAAGACAAAGGAAGAGCAGGGAGGGAGGGAGAGACGGAGGGAGATGGGGGTGGAGAGAGAGATGAGGAGGAGGGGAAAAAAGAAATTAAGTGAAAGCCAAATGAACATAATAGGATTAAACACTTTTGATTATAGTATCTGATATTGGTAAGGTAAATAATTTAATGTATAGAAGTACCACACAGTGTTCTGTACAATTTAAGTTCTTGCAACTAACTCTGAAGAAGGTAAAAGGGCCACACAGTTAACCATAATCTAGTCTCTCATAAATCTGTCAAAAAAAATTAAAAAAAATCTGTCCACAATAAAGAAGAATTCATTTCCAAGTGAATTACAAACATTTTCAACATTGCAAAATAAGCTAAACTCATTTAGGCATTTAACTCAATTAGAAATAATATATTGTTGATTATGTATGTGGAGTTTATTCATTCATTTGAATGTCTAGCACTCACAACTGATTAAATCAGATTGCGCACTCTGAATATTAAACACTTTAGATAATATTTCAAGATTTTACTTCTGTAAATTGAGGAACTCAATTTCATTTAAATGCAGGTAACAATTAAAATGAAGTTTTAAGATAATGTATCACAGTCCACACAAAATTGGTTTTTATAGGTAGTCTACTGATAATTTCTTCAGATCTCAATTCTACAGTAATGTCATCAAATACATTAGACAAAAATCCAGGAGGGGAATAAAAATGCAATGGGGATGCTAAAATGTAATAATCCTGGCCCAGTAAAGAATTAAATTTGATGAGATCACAAACCCTTTCCTCATTTCTTACATTTGTTCCAACTTAGCTGCTTAGAGATTGACAGCTAAAAATAATAAAAGTCCAATTATTTTGATGAGTGCTGCATACTATGTTTGGTGCCCAGAACCAAAATCAGGAAAAGAAATTTTGGTCATTCTCCACACTGCGTAATATCCCCAAATTCATATGATTCACATCTATAGGACTATCATACCATGAGATGAAGGATACTCAAGACATTATAATGTAACATAAAAGACAAGGTCAGTGGAATCAGATGATTTAAAATCAAGGCTTATGACATTAGTTTTATGAATAAAAATGTTTTTTAGATTCTCGGGACTTCTGATTCATTCAACACAAAATGTCAATGACAACATTTATCTGCTGTGTTTCTTCATAGAGTTAATTCACAAGTTATATTAAATAATGTCAATGAAAATGATTTTTAAAATATTAGACTTCAGTAAAATGTGGACAGTAGTAATGGCAATATAAACTGTAATAAAAAAGAAAACTACAATGTCAAAGAAGGAGAAGAAAGTGAAATAGAGATTTCTGGAACTCAATTTAAGAAAGCAACCGTCTCCATAACAATTGAGTAATAAAATACCCTTCCATATAAACAAGTAGCAGCACTTTCTACAGCAGCGATTCTATTCTATTTTATTTTCACTGGTCAAGTGAATTTGCCTATTATGCTTATGTACATGTTAAAGTTCATCTTTAATTTGTCCTATGACTTTTACCAAATACCTACACCAAAAAACCCCTTACCTCACCTTCCCAGTCTTGGTCAAATGCCCCTTCATGTGCTTCAATAGCATATATGGTGTAATATCTTAAGCCATTCACAAACTTTGTCACAATAGTATAATCATGGATTTCTTAAACCAGACTAAGTTTCTTGGGGTCGGGAACTGGTACTTTGTACCTTGGAAGTCTCTGATTCCCAGTAAGAACCTATCAAGTAATCCAAAGAATGTTGGTCAGTATATTGCTTAAATAAGAATATGCTGCCAGATATAACAAACAAAATACAGGACATCCAGTTAAATTTGAATTTCAGATACGCCAACACAAATTTGGGACATACTTATATGAAATATTTATTCATTGTTTATCTGAAATTCAAATATATCTAGGTGTCCTATATTTTCTCTGACAATGCTAAATGAGAAGGAAAAATGTTTGATGGCTTCAAGGCAATTGAATTCAGATAACTACATCAAGAAATCATTTAAATTCAACTTTAAGTTAGAAACAGTGCATGTAAGGAATAACAAAAGCTTCTAAGTTAAAAAGTGAATTTACTGCTCAAAGAAGCACAAAACTTTTCTCGTATACTAATCTAACAAGAAAGGAAACAACAAAGACGTCGCGCTTCAAACTAGGATATCAATTTTGCCATTGTTGTCGATTTTATTATTGTTTAGCAAATACATCTCCATTTCTTTGAGGGTGGACTTGAGCAATTGATTTGCTTTGGTTGATTTCCCATGTGTGCAAGCAAGAGTGTGCCAATTTCAAGCCTAGGTCTTAAGAAGTTGAGAGTGTTTTTGCTTATTCTTCTGGGAGTGCAACCTCTACTACGAAAATAATATGGCCCAGGTAGTTGTTGCCTTTTTAGCCTATACTCTGGAGCAAAACAGAGCCAAACTCAGAGACCTACAGCTTGAGACAGAGTCACTCCAGCTGACCAACGACAGATCTGTGATTAAGGAACACGTGTGTAATGCTGAGTGCCATTAAAATTTTGTTGATGTTTATTATGCAGAATTCCTACAGCGATCTGTACAAGAGGCGATTGATAAAGCCATAGTTCTCACAGTAACAGTCTTCCTCCCTTAGTCCAAGCCAAATCTGGACAGTTGGTACCCTCATCAGAGCTAAAGGATGTGTTTAAAGCACCCCCCCCCCATTTTCCTATGTCAGAGGGGAGAAAAACTCACTTCTTTGTTCATTATGTATATCAAAGTAATAGTGTATCCTTGGGACATATTTGTAAAACAGTAATTGTTTAGATCTTGCACCTAATGTGAATTAGCTTCTAAAAAATGCATTTTATGTAATGAGGAATCAGAGATGTCAAAAAAAGTGATAGCATCACCTATAAATCTTATTGGCAGAAAAAAAATCATTAATCCTAGTATTCATGTTTTTCATACAGAAAATCATGAGACAGTCCTAAGGCAGGGAATGTGTTTATATTTCTAGGGGATATATGTTTTTTTCTTTAGAGGAACTCCTAGGGAATGTCTGGTTTTCTTCCTAAGTATTTGAAGCTGTATAAATGCTAGGAAATTACTCAGGAACTATTACACACATAGTCTGTATTTGCTAGGAAATCAAAGGATATAAAAATTGCGTTTTTTCAGGCATTTTGCAGAGCTCCAACTGAGTGCAACACACTGTATTAGAAGCCATGTCAAATTACAGAAGATGTAGAAACCATATCCCCAAAAATGGAGAACTGATAAAGTAAGTGAGCTCTCTTGCTTTTTAAACAAATTATGGTGAGAATTCGTAAATGAAGTATTTCTTTCCTATCTGTACACTGAGTTGATCCTTTCATACTGAATTTTTGTAATATATAATATCTTTGTCTACCATGTGGGTTTCCAGTAATGTTATGAACTGAATGCATCTTCCCAAAATTTGTATGTTAAAGCCCGTAACCCCTAATGTGATAGTGTTAGAAGGTGGGGACTTTGGGAGGTGATTAGGTATAGATGAGATCATGAGATTGGAGTACTCAAGGAGGGAAAGGTACCCTTATAAGAAGAGAAAGAGACACCAGAGCTTCATGTGAGATTATAGCAAGAAGGAAACCAACCACCTGTAAGCCAGAAGGAGGCCCTCACCAAAAACTGAATCTATGGACACCTTGAGCTTGGACTTTCCAGCCTCCAGAACTAAGAGAAGTCAATGTCTATTGTTTTAGCCACCCAGCCTATAGTATTTGGTTATAGAAGCCCAAGCAAAGACATGTAATAATTGGGAGGACACCAACAAAATGGTAATTACACATGAAAATAGACTTTTCTATGTTTCACTGTGTATTGGGTACTAGTCTGGGAGACCAAGTTATTTCATCTCTGCATCCTTATTATCAAGAATATTGCATAATAGATGAAAGTTCCTGGGTATGAATATGTGGAATGAATATTCTATAGCAATTTCTAAGGACCAATCCTGACCTGAAAGTACAGGTATTTAAGATGCTTTAGCTATACATTCTAGAAATTAGTGTCAAATATTAAACTAATCCCAAACCTGAATTCAAATCTCAATAATTTGCTATCTACTTTTGTTTAATTGTTAACTTTAGTTCCTACTCTAAGACCACTACCGCTTTCAGGACCCACAGCAGCATTTAGTCTAGTTCTGCTAATAGTTCTTCTACGTATGGTCCAGGGTTTATACCTGGACTCCTTTTCCTGTGGGCCAGCTATGAAGCAGAGGCCCTGAGATTTTCTTGCCAGTTTCTTTCTGAAGGATGGAAATCTTGTCTCTGACTCTTGATTTGGTATTTGGAGCCCCATTACATACAGATAAGCTTTCCTGATGAGAAGAGCCTACTTAGGCCAATTTTTAATTTGGGTGACCCGTGTAATAATTGCTCTGTCATTCTCTTGTGATCTTCCTTGGTCACATTATGTGCTTGTATTATTAAATACATGCCTAACTGACCCTGTTGCAATTCAAATAACAAACCCTACCTGTAAAAGAGAATTATGTTTCCATATCTAGTAAATAAATGGTGATTTCCATGTGCAGAACCCTCCCAGTTTTGATGCCCAATTAAAATATCCTCCCATCTAATATCTGATTAGTATGCTCACACATAAACAATTTTAAATAATTTATTGGTCAGCATACATAAATATCTTTTTTTAAGGTTTTATTTATTTATTTGTCAGTGAGAGATAGCACGAGCAGGGAGAGCAGCAGGCAGAGGGAAAGGAAGAAGCAGACTTCCCGATGAGCAGGGAGCCCGATGCGGGGCTCAATCCCAGGACCCTGGGATCATGAGCTGAGCCGAAGGCAAACGCATAACCAACCGAACCACCCAGGCACCCCCATATGTATCTTTGTAACAAGATACTCAGGACAACTTTCATTACAATAGACTTATTATATGCGAACTAATCTATGTTAATTCATCTTAATTTTAAAATAGGGTATTGTAGACTTTGAAATTTCTCTAAAAATGTTTCTATCATTTGGAGGAACACTTCTTGAGGGAAAGAATCAAACAGCATTACCCATCTGGTCATTTCTGAAAAGGAAAGATTAGGTTTTTATATCTCTGAAGAAAAACTATACACTGATAGTGGATATCCTCACACTTCCTACCATTTTCTAGATTTGTCTGTTCCTCAAACATGAGAGTATTTTGTCTTTTTCTTTTCCTTTCTAAAACAAATTAATATTTAATATTTATATTTATATTTAATATTAATATCTGTGAAAATGATTTTTAAACGCCCTATTAAGTCTTTCTACACTCTATCAAATTAATTTCCCCTATATCCACCTTATTTCCTAATCATTATTTTAGCATTTTGAGTAAAAAATATATGTCCTCCTTAAGCATTTTCTAACTAAGCTAGAACTGCATTTCAGTTTTGTCTTCTCAGAGCAAGCAACTTTTTTAAACTTCCTCTGGATATTTCTCACAGACATTATTAGTACTCATATATATTTACATATATATCACTCATCTTACCAAACTCATGGAAAGCACCTTTATATTATTATACAGATCCCTAAGGGAACTCCTACCTCATTATTTTCCAACTTAAGTACTTATTTGTTTACATATGGTCCTGTCTTCTCCACTAGAAAGTAAGTTTTATTATGGCAGTGATCTTGCCTGTCTTGCCCTCAGTTTACTCTTGGCATCTGGTTATGTTCCTGGCATTTATACGTTTAGTAAATATTGGTTAAATCTGTCAGTGAATGTAGGCAGTAATGATAGAATACTACTCTCTTATAATTTATTATATCCTTGGGTGCACCACAGATTTCATGTAAGACATTTTTAAAACACAAATTACCAAGTAGTCATTTATGTGAATGTAAAATTCATGTGGAGATAGAATTTTGATGAAATGGTTTCAAATGAAGAGTACAGTTCTTCTAAAAGCAGTGGTCCAAGCCATGACCTTCACATTACTAGATAAAACACCAGGAGGATTTTTCTCACTGTAGGTACTCAAAAAAGACTTATTTTCATGATGGATAGTAAATAATCCTAAGACTAAAAGTATTTCATTAAACCGTCTCACATGATTTGTTTGGAGGAAACTAGTAACTATTATAAATGCAACTTGACTCAAGGATAAAAGAGTCAAATGAGAACTTCCTATTTTTACTTAATAATCAGTGTAGTATAATAATTTACAAAGAATAAACAATAACATACAGATATTTTAGACCTGCATACTTTGGGGGGGGGGTAAATATTTTGAAGGCCTAACACGTGAGTAAATGGATTTGGGTAAGCCAGTAAACCTGCTCACGGAAATTAAGACTCTAAGTCATCATAGGCAGCCAAGAAATTGCTGTTGTCAGAAAAAGGACACGCATGCATGTTATTTTTGCCTGTCAGACTATTTTAACAGTTCATGTATGATTGTAAGAATAAATAGGTGGTGGGGCATTTTTGAGATCCGAGTATAATTTTATGATAAAAGTATACTTAAATCGCTGTTTTGGAGTTAATGATGGTGCTTTAGTATAGCAGTGTCAATAAACACATTTTTTGTGCCCTCAGTAAAATATTAGATGTGAATGATTCCCCACTGCCAAAATCTCTCATGTAACAAAGAATCATCATTTGGTTACATGGGATTGTTTGGCAACTTGTCAGAAAAACAAAAAGTTTTTTTCATTTATTTTATGCACAATTCTAAGTACTTTAAATTAGGTATTATTAACAGCAATTCTGAAGTTTCATATACATCAGTATAATTATTTTTTCCCATTAAAGACAAGTACCATATTCACAACTAACCTAGGATCTTTGTAAAATAACTATGGAGTAGAACGTCTTTAATAATATGTTGCAAAGTTGTTGTCATATACAATTGATGAAAAAATTCCACAGAGACTGGAGCATTTCATGAATACAGTACAGTCCTAATTTTCCTTTAATCCATTTAACATATTTAAGATAAACAAGTATGGAAGAAGAGTTGAGTCAGAGGGGTATTTATAATGTGAAAAAATGTTTGTTTTTTGAAATAAGAACATTTCCCTTAGACTAAGTTCTAAGAGTCAAGTTTAGTGCTATGATACATTATTGAGCCATCAAAATAAGAAACCATCAAAATAGGTGACATCAGTTTATGTAAAGAAATGATTTTCCATATATATATAATTGCTTCTGGCTGAAGAGTTTTAATATAGTAACAACCTGTCATAGTAAAGTTCAGTGAAATAAAAGTCTACAGAATTATTTCCCAGAGAATCAAAATATGAGTGAATTATTCTATTCTCCAGAATCTACTTATATAAATTTTATCCTCTGCAGTTGAAATTTTCAACCAAACCATCTGTCAGGATAAGTAGGATAAGGTTTTAATTACTTACAGCAATGCAATTATACCATTAATGTTCAGCTAAAATTGAACCCATTCAATTTAATTAGGAATGCAGCTGTGAGTGGAAAGAGATGGGTACTTTCAGATAGCCAACACAAGAGGTTATAAAAGCTCTTTATTCTTTCTTCTTTGTTGTTTGTTTGTTTTTGGTTTGCCAGGACTTTGTTCTGGCATAATCCCCATTCTGCTGTACTACTTTTTGAATATGTGTGTGTATGTGTGTGTACATATTGTATGGTAGATATATTTATATATGCCTTTTCTGACAAAGTGTGTGTATACATCACACACATACACACACATATAAATTACATACATAGTAACCAAATAATTCCATATGCACATATATATCTTTAGAAAAACAAGTCATCTCTTATTTCTAGCCATGACTTTATATCTGCCCCACATATGCCATGGAAATGGAATTAATTCAACTCACTGCGAAACAATCTTCCTGTCAATTAAAATTAATGTTTTGGTTAACACATTCTCATTACAATAACTACACTAGTCATGGGCTAAGGTGAAAATAAAAGATGAGCATAAAATTTATCTAATCATCTGAAAACGCCTACAATCTATTTGAAGAGATGAGACATTCATGTATACAGCAGTTAAATAAAAATGCAAGAAACACACTTGTAAGATACAAGATAACTGAACAAAACAAACACCTTGTATCCTAGTATTTTGTAGAGAAAAAATAATGTAGGCTTGGGAAGAATAAAATTGAGGTTTTCTGAACTGCAAGAAATGGTTTAGATATTAATTAGCATATATATAAGGGAAAGAATACTTCAGGTTGAGACAGCATCTGGTGAATGGCCTGAAATGTAGTGAGAAGGGTGAGTCCAAAGGGATCCCAGGAGCCAGGCCTTCCTGGATAGCAGGCTCCTGCTGGGAAATGAGGGGAGGTACCCTGCATTCGAGAGCCCTGAACGCATTCTATGGAGAGCCATTATAAAATGTCCTTCTTCCAAGAAGCTTTTATAAAATAACTAAATTCCTGAAAGTGAAGAAACTAACTCTTATTCTTTGATCTTGCTAACACTTATGTTTTCTAAATGGAAATATTTTTTAAATGTTAACACCATGAACATAAGGAAGGGATTAACAGGGTCAGATTTATGAAGTTTCTCCTATCACATACCTCACAGTTGCTATAGCAATCAAGCAAAGCCAGAAGAAAGAAAACTGGTATGTTTGGAAAATTGACCAGAATTGTTCCAACTCAAGATGGAAATAAATGAAAAGACAGCATAGTGATGTATTAAGAGCATGGACTCTGGGTCTCCTAGGCCTGAGTTCAAATCCTACTAATATGTAGCAGTGTCCACTGAGAGCTAATTAGTTAAGTCTTCTATACTTTATTCTCCTCATCTACGAAATAATAGTACTTCCCAGAGTTGTTGAAAGAACTGAGTATTATTTTAGGTGACGCTCTTACAGTGGTGGCTGACAATTATATGTCAGCTATTATAAAAAATCAATTTCACAAATAACGTTTAATAAGTAAATTCCCAAATTATTCTAATAACAAACAACTAGAGAATTTTGTAACTGTGCATATATGTTTAACAAGAATCACCTTCAGGTTCTAATTCTATGAATAACTATGTCAATTATACCTTAAGTCCCACCGCTAGGTTCTATGTAATAAGTTGGATCAAGTTTTAAAAAGTAGAATCTAAATGTATAATCTCCTAACTTCACACTTTCTGGGTAAAAATGTGAATTCTTATAGCCCTATTTTATCAGCTTAAATGCCTTTACAGTTCAGATACTTAATAAATATGTGAAGTTGCAGGAACACAAGCAATAGAGAAGCTCAAGGCCTATAACCCCATGAAGAGGATGTCCCTACCAGAAGGCAGTGGGATTTGGCTATACATAGTATGTCTGTAGGCTGAATTTGGCTATCAGACCATTCAGGTTACAACCCCGCTGAGGCAAAACTTAACTCAAGAAGGAAGAGCTTCCCTAGTATTTGATTATCCATTGTTGCAGGCAACACCTTACTTAAACTTAGTTCAGGAAAGGCAGAAAGCATTGATTTTTTTGATATTCTTTCATTCTTCCCTCAGAGAATAGAAACATTGTTGGCATCAAGGAAAAATAATTTTTCTCCCTCATATTTGCTTTCCTCTGCTTTACTAAGTAAATAAGTGGAGAAGTGCTCTTTTAGCTATCATCTATGCAGATGTGATCATGATAAAGGAAGAATGCCCAACAAATTCCAAAACTTTTACTTTGTAGGTTACTCACCCACTAGATATATTAAATATATAAATGTTAAAACAATCAAGGATTATAGAACATTCTTTGCTGAATTTCATTAGTCATTAATTCAAGATGAAATAAACCATCTAGATAAACCCACTAAAGATGACCTCATCCATCCATTGTCTTTACAAACAACGAAATGAATTTTGAATCAAGAAACTAGAGACTAAAATTTTGCTGGAATAAGTAAACATTACAAAGACTAAGACCAACCCAATAGTTCATCATTCAGGGATGAATTAAGTAAACTAAGAAACATCTATAGAGTAGGGTATTTTGCACCTGTAAAATAAGAAACATTTTTAGTTACTGCTATGTAGATCCTCTGGGATATGTAAGTGAAATAGATCAAAGTGGAGGAAAATGTGTCTAGTATGTTAAAATAAGCTACCATTTATCTGAGAAAGTGTGGAGATACATAAACACTGAAGTAAAAAGTTTACCAATGGAGACGGGAAAAAAATAGGTGTAGGTATTGGGGACAGGTATAAAAAGTTAGAATTCTTTTGAATTTTAACTTATATTATAGATTTAAACATACAAATGTCTACATATTTGTAAAATATATACATACATATGAAATATATACATACACATCTGTCTATACGTAAAATACATTAAAATGAAAAATAAATGAACATAATAATACACACACCTGGTAGACACATTACAGACAGTACTTGTGGTAAGACAGTGCAATTTTTAAAGTTCAAAAAACTTCAAATTTCTTATATTATTAATTATGTCCGTTTTGGTAATAATAGTGCATCGGAATAACCAATTATGTTAATGCCATTAGAAACAAAGATTTTCAGACAAGGGAAAAGAAATACAAGGGAAAAAAATCAAAGAAATTAATCAAAAACCCTGTGAATGTTAAGTTTGAAGTGAAAATATCTGTAGGAACTCATGATATATTTTCCTTTAAAAAATACAGATTTCTTAGTTAACTAATCTTTGACAAAGCAGGAGAATATCCAATGGAAAATAGATAGCCTTCAGTAAATGGCCTGGGAAAATTGGACAGCCACGTGCAGAATGAAACTGTATCACTTTCTTATACCATAGACTAAAATAAGTTCAAAATGGATGAAAGACCTAAATGTGAGATAGGAAACCATCAAAATCCTAGAGGACAATACAGGAAGCAGCAACCTCTTTGACACAGGCCAAAGCAACTTCTTACCAGACATGTCGCTGCATGCAAGAGAAACAAAAGCAAAAAAGAACAACTGGGACTTCTAAAAGGCAAACTTTGAGGTGAGAGAAGATATTTGCAAATGACATATCTAATACAGGGATAACCCAATAAACAAAAAATCCAGTTAAGAAATGGGCAGAAGACCTGAACAGATATGTTTCCAAAGAAGACATCAAGATGACTAGCAGGCACATGAAAAGATGCTCAATATCACTCATCGTCAGGGAAAATCATATCAAAACCACAATGAGATACACCTCACGCCTGTCAAAATAGCTAAAATTAACAACAAAAGAAACAACAGATGTTGGTGAGGATGCAGAGAAAGGGAAACCCTCTCACACGTTTGATGGGAATCCAAACTGGGACAGCCACTCTGGAAAACAATATGGAGGTTTCTCAAAGTTGAGAACAGAACCACCTTACTATCCAGCAATTACACTAGAAGGTATTTAACCAAAGAATAAAAAATACTAATGCAAAGGGGCATGTGCTCCCCAATGTTTATAGCAGCATTATCAACAATAGCCAAATTATGAAAAGAGCCCAAATGTCTATCAAGTGATGAATAAAGAAGATGTAGTATACATATGATGGAATACTAATCATAAAAAAGAAAGAAATCTGGTTATTTGCAACCAGATGCATGGAGCTAGAGTATATTAAGTGAAATCAGTCAAAGACAAATACTATATGAATTTACTGCTATGTGGAATTTAAGAAACTAAACAGATGAACATGGGGGAAAATGAGAGAAGCAAACTATAAAAGAGACTCTTAACCAACCATAAAGAACAAATTGAAGGTCTCTGGAGGGGAGGCAGGTGGCTGGGCTGGTGTGGGGAGAAGGAGGAGAATGGGCTAAATGGGTGATGGGTATTAAGGAAAGCACTTGTGATGAGCACTGGATGTTATAAGTAAGTGACAAATCACTAAATTCTACTCCTGAAACTAATATTACACCATATGTTAACTAACTAGAACTTAAATAAAAACTTGAAACACTGAAAAAAATAAAGTAGTTTAAAAATCTGGAAAAAAAACCCAGATTTCTTACTGTTGCCCACACAAAAGGTTAAGAAATGATAAATCCACCCACAAAGTTCATTTCCACTCCTAGGGTTGTGTCTCCAAATATCATTCTTCACTATAAGAAGCCAGGATTTCTTGGAGAAGAGGGCTAAAACCCAGGTTGGTGGCACAAATATATAGTATGAGCTTGGACTAGTTTTTTGCACACGAAATGAAGGAAGTTCTGACAGACTACTATTTTTATGGTCAAGAGACCTTTAGTTTTAACTTGAGAAGCTTCCTTAAGCCCAGATTAGAACATTTTGATCATCATTAAAGACATGGCTATAATGGATTGAAATATATCTATATTTATAAGCCTATGAGCTTCTGATACTTTCAAATATTAATAAATCAATTTATTTTAAAATGAGTAAAGTTGGTAAATCAGAAAAATCAACATTAAAATGTTCTCTCTGCTTTTGAAATATTTCACAAAAAAGCAAATTTTTGGCTGAAAAAAAATCTTGTTACAAAATTATAATAGTTGACGGACCAAATCAAATTTTGCTTAAAAGCTACAATATCTGATGTTGACACCTCTCTGGGAAATGGATACTCAGAAATATAAGGGATAAAGGCAGATATAGAAAACTTGAAAGAGAATATCTAGCAGGGCACCTGGGTGGCTTCAGTGGGTTAGGCCTCTGCCTTCGGCTCAGGTCATGATCTCAGGGTCCTGGGATCGCCCCGCGTCGCGTCGGGCTCTCTGCTCAGCAGGGAGCCTGCTTCCTCCTCTCCCTCTGCCTGCCTCTCTGCCTACTTGTGATCTCTCTGTCAAATGAATAAAAATCTTTAAAAAAAAAAAAGAAAAAGAAAGAAAGAAAATATCTAGCCACCTGCCAAGTCCTTAACCAGGTAAACTTTTCTTGAGAAGTTTGACGAAATGTTAATACTTTGTGACACATTTGTATTGAAACCGAATCGGTCTACTGAGTTTCATTTTTAGAAAACATGATGCAAACAAAACAAAAGAAAACATGATGCAATTTTATCCTGAGAACTTATTTTACTAGTTTAAGAGAAAATTCATCAGTATTACCCTGATTCCCTCAGTCTTATTATCACTGAAGAAAAGATGATGTAGTAAAGTCAGCACGTGTTGTCATTAAATGGTCTAGAAATTGAATCCAGTCCTCCCTCACACTGTGGCACAGACTGCAGTTTAACTGAGATGTGCTTCATTTTACTATATGATGAGTATAACAGTTTCTAGTTTAGAGAGGGTTGTTTGTAATGAAATTATGTAGGTTCATCCTTTATCTCAGTGACTGGCACATAGTAGATCTTCTCCTGTGATTTCCTTCTCCAGAACAAGATCTATAGTCACTGGCCACAGAGAAGTTTGAAGAGTGACAGTTAGGAATAGCTTTGCAGATAAGTCTTAACTTCCCATGAATTGGAATAACTCAATTATTTCATGTTAACTGTATTTCAAGCCTGCTGCCTCCCGAACCAACATATGTTAGAAAATGGAAATAGAGGGTAAAGTACGCACGATGGCTCCATTTAAGTTTGAGTGTTCCGGCCTCTCCTTTGCTGCCTTTTGATTTGTTATTTGCACATCTGGTGCCATTGACATTTATAAAGTGACCTCTTTTTTCCTTTCTTCCACATGCACACAACCAGTGCAGGGAGTTGAACGGCCATACATGCAATGAACACAGTATTTCATGGTTAATGCACCATCCTTTATGGGAATATGCTAGCATAATGATAGAGGGCTGAAGCATGTAATCTATAATTAATACAAAGTGAACTGTCATGTAGGGCAAAATGGGCCTTTCTGCAGAAGTATAAGTGCAGTCATGGAAACGGCTATAGCTCCTTGATTGTAATTATTCAGCCTCACTAGGGGTCTGCAGCTAGCTATTAAAGTGCTAGTGGTCCCTCATGGAGTAGTCTACTATCCAATTAAACTTTCACAAGTCTATTCAGGAGGCACACTTCAGGCTGTCAAGACATTGTGGGACACCACTGTGTTCCATTAAATAGTGTCAAGCACCTGCATTTCTAATAGAACATAATGTTTTTTGGTTACCTTTTGCATATAGAATTTGATCAGAGAATTTTCTTTGTCTGATTTGAACAATTTGAATCTCTAGACAGATAAAACATTTGAAATTGGTAGATAAAGGTTTTTAGTATCTGATACTTAGCAGGACTGTGCTAATTTACCATTTTCTCTCCTCTACAGAAGAAAAGCATATGCAGAAGTCAGTGAGAAACAAAGAAAAGTTAAATGTTTGGGATAATTGCCAAAACAAAAGCAGTTTAAGTTAAAAATCAATAAATAAAATATTTGAATGCATGTTTAAAAGTTTGTATACCTATATTAAACACAAATTCCAAAATCTAGGAAAAGTACACAACGACAACACCAAAACATGCTATGGTTTCATGAGTTAAGGACTTTCGTTAAAACGATTGCCAATTCTACTGCAAACATCAAAATAAAAATGGGTTGAATTGACAATATGTGAAATGAAAATATTCTTGAAAAACCCTAGCATAATATACTGGAAAACAGTCTCAATTGACAAGTAGGTTACTCATATTTATATATTTAATCACCCAAGATGATAATCAGATACTTATACATGATTTAAAGTCTTCTCAGCCTTACTTTCTACTCCCAGCAATGGTTTATCATCATCTGTTATACACAGGTTTTCACCAGCTTCTGGCACATAAATCAAGTCTATGTGTCACCTCTGCATAAGCTTCCCACTTCTTACATTCTTCTCAGGAGGCTCTGACTCACTGGCATGAGACATCAGTGTGAAAATATTTGGTACTCATGACATGCACCACAGAAACATGTGGGACTTAACTTCTTGGGGCCACATTTGACCACTGGGGCGTAAAAGAAGGCCAATGGATTAATACTGGTCCCATTTGTCCCTGAGTAGACAGGCTCAAAAATTAGTCTTCTGTAGCCGTTGTCAACTGGGCAACAGAATGTTCCATGGCTTTCCACCCTGCAACCTTTCGCTTCCCAATCCTCAGTCCTCCCCCATGGAATCACCTCCCAAATAAACTAGTCTCACATAAGCCTCTTTCTCTGACCTTTCTTTTGGGGAAACTAGGCTAAGAAAATATGGTTCCCAGCTCTACTCCTTACTAATTCTATAGTCCTGTATTAGTAACGTCATCTCTCTATGTCACCATTTTCTAATTTAACTGAGGTACTTAGGCAAAACAAGATTTAAAACTCTGAAACAATGACTTTATTAAAAAGCAGCAGCCAATCTTGCAAATATGTAGTTTCAGTAAGAATAAGCAGGTTTCAGGGAAGGAAAGATCTATCTTCATAGTTTTTGCTATCAAATTTTGCTTTTCATTTTAGTTTCCTTTCATTTTGTTTTTGCATTAGGAGCTAAATGACTAATAAGTCATTAATAGGGTGTGTTCAGAGATATATGCATATTATGCTAAATTACCAATTCTACACAGGTATTTTGTCTGCTCCCTGGGTTCCATAGCAATAATAAAAAAAAAAAGTAAAACAAAACAAAACGAAAAAAATTACACAACCCTTCCTCCATGGAGTGGATACCACTTTGAAGAAAGCTGGAGTGCTCTTGCATCACTTCCCTCCACAATGTCATTACTATGATAGTTTGGAGAAGAGTGTTCTCAAAAGAACCAAATAGGATGTAGAGAGAGCATAAGAAGTGAAGAACGATCAACTGAAATGTAATAGTCAGAGACAGGAAGAAGCTTGGTAGACAAAATAGAAAGGAACCATAGGGAGGTTGTTTAAGGTAATTCCCTGGGTCTATGTCAGAAAAGCAGGTCTATATGAAAATGTGTAGACGTCAGGAACTTTGGAAAAAGCTAACCCCATTGGACTTGCACTTGTATTTACTTCTGAAAGACAAAGTCCAATACAAAATTAACAAAAACTGTTTGCTCATAAAATCTGTAGCAAGGAAATCTTTCAGCCATCATTTCGTTTCATTTTAGCAAGGGATCAAAAGTGTTGGGGAATAAAAGGCAAATTTTATGGAGTAAAAAAAAAGAAAAATCTGAGTCTCTGATAAGCATTCTATTAAGGGGGATTTTTTTATTTTTGAAGTGGAGGAGACTTGCTAATTGGTCTTCAGGTACTTTGGTATTTGGTTGGTTGCAGTGGGACAACAAGGCATTTTGAGGACATTTTTTAAATGGAAGGATTGTTTAATGTTAGGGTGGATGGTTTTCTGTGGCCTGTAATTTCCTGGAAAAAGTGGGAGCCAATTGGATCCTTTTTCAGAGGCAAACTGTCCTTATGAGAGGACGGGGATGGCTATACCTCAGGCAGTTTGTCAAATTTTACTCAGCCATTCAAAAAAAATCTAGAAATTTCTAATGGTACACAACAATGTTAACTTAATAAAAGCCTTGGTCATATAGGTAAATATTGCATGTGATAGATACTGTAGGTGATATATGTTATACAGACAGTACATAGCATGATAATAGATATATAGAGAGATCCCAGTTAGTCATTCAACAAACCTTTAGTTTTCTCACTTGTAAAATATGCTAACACCCACTTCACAGGGTCATTTCAAGTTTTTATAATGCACAGCAGAAAAGTGCTTATCATGTAATACATAACACACATGTATTCATATACATCTGTCATATCCAGAAGGATGGTTAATGTCACACAGAAAGTATCACAGTAATTCTGGGGTGATAAAATCACCTGTTTGCTCCACATTTTCCTTATTTTAAAGCTGAAAGTTCTACATCACAGGAGCTCCTTAGTACTGGATGAAGAAGGACTGTTGCTCACCTCAAGGTAGTTCATGTGGAGTGGTCGAAATGAAATTTATTTTTAGCTCAAACTCTAAGAATGAATAATTCCTTCTTCATGAACCCATGACTTTAAAACCATAATTGAGATTAGCATAACGGTATCATGTAGTTTTCTGACCCTGAAACATCCCCACCACTAAGAGAATACAACTGTAGGTAAGAGTCAGAGCTACCCAACTATGCAGCCATTCTTGGTTGGCAAACAAAACTAACTCTTTGGAACCAAAATAAAAGGTGCTGATGTAGGCAGGATATACACAAATTGAGACTAGATTAATTGGAGCCATAACAAAAAGAGATACAGAGTAAACACAAATTGACCATCCATAACACCATATCCAACATATTGATGAAGATCATTGTTAATTCCTTATAAGAATATATAAAAACTGATGCCAGACCTCCATATTTTTATATATCTTGTATATGCATATATACAAAATACATACTATATACGTGTAATAAAATGGCCTGGGTGTTTCAGGTTTTTTTTTTTTAAGCCTCCACCAATCATTCCCATGTTTTGCTAATCATTTTATTCTTGATACATTAATGACAATACATGCAGGATAGATATATTTAATTAAAAAAAGAAATGAGTAATTTGGTGGCCAAAATAAATTTCTTACTTAACAATTCCCTTTGGGAATGATTTATAACCATGTGAAATCCAGATCCTTTAGTTCAAAGTAGAAAAAAAAATTTCCATTTATAATAGATTGCTTTTGTCGTGTATGATACATATCCTCCTATTTTTATATACACATATGTTGTATTGTATTAAGAACTGGGATAATCAATGGATTAATAGTACTATCCAAAAATGAAAATAAAATAAATGATCAAAGTGTTGTGTTGAACCACCTCCCTATAATCAAGGGGATTAGCACTTATATTTCAAAGATCTCTCTGAATATACTCAACTAATGCAATGTTTCTCTGTATTAAAGGTGTTAACCCTACCAAAGAGGCATTTTTCATGGTAATAATACTTGCTAATGTTACTGACTTCTTACCATGTGCTAAGGTATTTGATATGTTATTTTCATTGATTTATTCCATGTAATCCTAAAACAAAACTACGAGGTAGTATTTCAACTGCCTATATTTTAGGAAGAGAAAAAGTCTGAAAAAGTTAAAATAATTTACTCTAAGTCAAACAGTCAAGTTGGGATTCAAACTAAATCTGTCTTATTCTGATATTAAATAGAATTCATAAATAGAAAACTATTAAATGTTTAGAATAGCATATTCAATTATGAACACAGGGTCACATTTCCTGCTCTGTCAGAATGGGGAAAAAAATCAAGTATCTTCAATTAATTCCTCAGTATTTCCCAAGGAAATAAATTTCTGAGGAAATGATTTAGAGTACATATTCAGCAGGCTGTACAAGATTTCAGAATCTATGAAGTTTCTCATCTTGCTTGCTAGCACTCCAAGAAGTTTGCTGCAAATTAATTAAGAAGTCCTTTCTCTAAATGAGGTAAGAAGATGAGACCAACATCAAAAGGATTCTCCCCTTAAGGAATTTCTAACAGTCCTCATCTGAATAGACTCATAAGACTGAGTGAAAAGACTTTTCAATAATATGCACTGTTGGGGCGCCTGGTGGCTCAGTGGGTTAAAGCCTCTCCTTCGGCTCAGGTCACGATCTCAGGGTCCTGGGATTGAGCCCAGCGTTGGGCTCCCTGCTCAGCAGGGAGCCTGCTTCCTCCTCTCTCTCTGCCTGCCTCTCTGCCTAGTTGTAATCTCTCTGTCAAATAAATAAAATCTTTAAAAAAAATAATATGCACTGTCCCTTTTGCAAGATGTTTCTTCTGATTTGTTGTATAAATATCCGACATTTGAGAACAGAAAAAAAAAGGTATTTTGCAGTTTCAATTCATTTTGTGTAAATTATTTTGAAAATTCCACTGTCAGCAGACTTTTGCCAGATGATGGCATAGAAAATCTTGAACTCCTCCCTTTGACACACCAAATCTGCAATTACATATAGATCATGTGAAAAATATCTGAAAAGTACATAAACTGCTTTTTCACAACAAAGGATAAAAAGAGTGCACTGAAACGTGTAGGAGTGAAAAAGACACAATGTACCAAAAACTCCACACCCAATGAGGCAAAACATAATAGGGAAGAATCTCACCCGAGAGGTGTTTTTCCCAGAGGAGTAAGGGGTTGGTGTCCCTTACCAGGTACCCCAACTCCTGGGATCTGCACCAGAAAGAGGAGCCCCCAAAGGTTTGGCTTAGAAAACCAATGAGGCTAATGTCCAAGGGACCCAAAGTGATATAGGAAGCTGAGACTCCCTTTTTAATGGTCTCTTGCATGATCTCACTTGCCTGAGACCCTGTGAAAATACAGAAGTTTGAAAAGTGCCTAAGACTGTATATCATAGAAACACGTTTGCTAATTTAAAAACATCTGCTGGAGGTGCAGGGTACAGTTAAAACTCTACCTCCAGAGACAAGTACCATCAGATACCATTTCTGTACTCTCCACCTACCCTGCTAGCACAGGTGGATGAGCTCAGACACGGTATCTGTCCCACTGCCACCGCCTAGAGGAAGCTGAAGAGCGCCCGAGGTTGCAGCACTCCCCCTTCTCTGGCTGGGGCAGGTGAGAGCAAATGGTTGTGGCATGCCCCTGCTTCCTAGTTAAAGTCTGCCCTCCTGGATGATTTGGGCATTCCACTATTCCGTGGCAGGGGTTGCTGAGTATGAGAGGTCTTGGCATTCTCCCACTCCCAGCCTAAAGCTGGTGCCTACACACACACGGCACTCTCAAAGCTGCCTCCCTGAAGCTGGTGGGCACATGCAGTCAAGACATGTTCCTGCTGCCTTTCCGAAGCAGGGCAACATGCCCAGTTCCAATGCGCTCCCGCTGCTCAGCTAAAGCCAGCAGGAATGTGCAGTCCATGCAGAGGATGCCTCTTGATTGCTTGGCCCTGGTGACCAAGGAGACTGCTGTTCCAGAGCTCCACAGGAAGGTAACAACTGGAAAGACAGTTCTTGGCAGGCCACCATGGCCCAGGGCACTACACAGACAACAGATTAAAAAACAAACCCAGATGTCCTATGAAAAAAAGTCTATTTACTTAGCCTGGAGCTTCAGCCTGAGAAGCAGAGTTTTTCCACATATCTAGAGGCTAAGGAGGCGTCCCAGCGAATGCAAGCAGGGAGACCCCACTCACTTGTGCGCTCCCTTGGTGTCACCATGGCTTGATGAAACCTTTCAGAAAGGAGCTTACGCATGCATCTGAAGCCCCGATTTTTTAATTTTCACCCAGGGGACACCTCTAGATCTCCTGGTCTGAAGGCCAGCAGAGATTATGATCACAGCCCCGCAGGACAGTACATATTTGCATATTTTAAATGCTGCTGCATGGGGGGTCTGGCTTCCAATGAGCCTGAAACTGGTGCTAAATGAAATTCCTCTCCTTGGAACATGGACAGGTCTTGGCACACCCTCAACAGCAGGGACATATTATCAAGAAAATATCAGGCAGTTTAGACAATCATTAAAGTTCAAAAGACAACCAAGAGCTAGGAAAAAACTGAATGAAAAAGTTTATTACCTACACAAGGCTACTCCTTCAAGGCTGAGAGAAGTAGCTATTTCACCCAATTTATAGAAACACAGAAAGTTAAGCAAAATAAGCAAACAGAGTAATAGGTTCCAGATGAAAGAACTAGATAAAACATCAGAAAAAGAACTTAATGAAATGGAGGTAAGTTACCTATCTGATAAAGAATTTTAAAAAATGTCATAAATATGCTACTCAATTCAGGAGAAGAATGAATGAAGAGAACTTCAATGAAGAAATAAAAAATATAAGAAAGTACCAAGGTAAAGACAGAGGAGAATACAATAACTGAACTGAAAAAATACACTTAGAGGGGCTCAATTGAATTAGTAGAAATACAGATCAGGGAGTTGGAAGACAAAGCGATGGAACTCACCCAGACAGGGCAGCAGAAAGACAAAAATCTTTAAAAGTGAGGCTAACCTAAGGGATCTCTGGGATAGCAACAGGAATAACATTCACATTACAGGGTTCCCAGAAGAGAGAGAGAGAGAGAAAGGGGCATAAAATGTATTTGAAGAAATAATCACCAAAAAACTTCCCTAACCTAGAGAAGGAAACAAGACATCCGGCTCCAGGAATCCCAGAGAGCTTCGAATAAAATGAACCTAAAGAAATCCACACCAAGACACATTGTAATTAAAGCGTCAAAATTAAGCAGAGAATCTTAAAGGCAGCATGAGAAAAACAAATTGTTATAAACAAAGAAAACCCCAAAAGGCTATCAAAAGATTTTTTTTCGTCAGAAATTTTGCAGGCCAGAAGGGAGTAGCATGACATATTCAAAGTGCTGAAGGGAAAAACTTCCTATGACGAACACTCTACCCAACAAGGTTATCATTCAGAACTGAAGGAGAGAGAAAGACTTTTCTCAACAAACCAAGTTCTACAGTACTAAACTACCCTTACAAGAAATGTTAAGGGGACTTTTTTAAGCTGAAAAAAATGGCATTAATTAATAACAAGAAAACATACAACAGTAAAAATCTCAGTGGAAAAGGGAAATATATAGAATAAGTAGTGAATTAATCACTTATAAAGCTACTATGATGGTTAAAAGACAAAAGTAGTAAAATTAATTAAAACTAATATTTAGTTAAGAGATAAAATAAAAAGATGTAAAATGTGATATCAAAACAAAATGGGGGCGGAGTAAAAATACAGAGCTTCAGAATGTCAAATTTAAGTTGCTATCAACCTAAAATAGATTATATGCATAAAATGATATATATTAATCTCTTGGTAACCACAAAGCAAGCATTTATAGTAAACACAAAAGAAAGTGAGAAAGAAATCTAAACATAACAGAAGAAAGTCATCAAACCACAAGAGAAGAGAAATAGAGAGGAACTAGGAACACAGCCCAAAAGACAATTAATAGAATAGCAGTAAGTGCATACCTATCAATAATTACTTTAAAGGTAAATAGACTAAATTGTCCAATCAAAAGATATACAGTGGCTGAATAGATAAAAATTTAAGAACCATCCACATACCACCTACAAGAGATTCACTTCAGGTGTAATTATGCACACAGACTAAAAGTGATGAAAAAAAGATATTCCACGCAATGGAAACAAAATGAATGCTAGTGTAGCTACTCTCATTTCAGACAAAATCCATTTTATTTTTTTAAGATTACTTATTTATTTATTTGTTTGACTCAGAGAGAGAGAAAGAGAAAGAGAAAGCACTAGCAAAGGGAGCCAGAAAGGGAGAAGCAGGACCCTGGGATCATGACCTGAGCCGAAGGCAGATACTTAACTGACTGAGCCACCCAGGCGCCCCCAAAAATAGACTTTAAAACAAAGACTGATAAAAGACAATGAGGAGCACTACATAATGATAAAGGGGTGAACCCAGGAAGGAAATATTTATAAATATATATATACACCCAACATAGGTGCACCAAAATATAAATAGAAAATCTTAACAGAATGAAAGGGAGAAATGGAAATAATACAAATTATAGAAGACTTTTAATTCCCTACTTATGTCAATGGATAGATCATCAGACAGAAAATCAGGAAGAAAACATCAGACTTAAATAATACATTGCACCAGATGGACTTAACAAAAGAGTCCATCCAGAATTAGCAGAATACACATTCTTCTCAAATGCACATGGATCAGTCTCCCGAATAAAGCAAATATTAGGACACAAAACAAGTCTTAATAAATTCAGTAAGATTGAAATCATATCAAGCCTCTTTTCCTACCATAATATTATGGATAATATTTTAATAATATTAATTATTAATTTAATATTTTAGTAATATTCAATCACAAAAAGAAAATTGGAAAAACTGCAGATACATGGAGATTGAACAACACATTTCTGAATGACTATAGGGCCATAGAGGAAATTAAAGGAAAAATAAAAAATACCCAGAAGTAAATGAAAATAGATATGACATATCACCCTCTATGGGATGCTGCAAAAGCAATTTTAAGAGGGAAGGAAGTTCATAGCAATATAGGGATAACTCAAGAAATAAGCAGAATCTCACCCAATTTATCTTTACCCCTAAAAAAAAAAACCCCAAACTAGCAGAACAAAAGAAATAACACAGATCAGAATAAAAATAAATGAAAATGATCTAATTGAAACAGTGTCTAAAGAGACAATAGAAAAAAACAGTGAAACTAAAATATGGTTCTTGGAAAAGATAAACAATACTAATAAACTGCTAGCCAGACTCACCAAGAAGAAAAGAGAGGGCTCAAATAAATAAAAATTAGTAATGCAAAAACAACTACTATTGTACTACAGAAATACAAATGTTCATGAGACACTATTGTGGACAATTATACACCAACAAATTGGACAACCTAGAAGAACAGAAGAATTCCTATAATTTGACAATCCTCCATGAGTGAATTATGAAGAAACAGAAAATGTAAATAGATTGGTTTCTAGTAGGGATTGGATCAAAAACTTTTCAACAAACAAAGTCAAGGACTGGGCAGCCTCATAGGTAAATTCTATCAAATATTCAAAGATTTAATAGCTACCCTACTGAAAATCTTCCAGAAAACTCGAAAGGAAGGAATGCTTCCAAACTCATTTTACTAACGCCAAAGTAAGACAAGGACACCACAAGAAAAGTACAAGACAATATCCTTGATGAACAGAGATACAAAAATCCTCAACAAAATATTAGCACACCAAATTCAAAAACACATTAAAAGGATTAGATACTATGATCAAGTAGGACTTATTCCAGGGATACAAGGATGCTCTGACATTGCCAAACCATAAGAAAATGGAAGATCAAAATCATATCATGTCAATAGAAATAGAAAAAAAATTTGATAAAATTCAAAATCCATTTATGGTAAAAAAAAAAACTATCAGCAAAGTGAGTGTAGAGAGAATGTACTTCAACGTAATAAAGGCCACATATGATAAAGGCCACAGGCACACAAATATATGAAAGATATTATAGATTGGAAAGATAAATATTGTTAAAACGTCCATACTACCCAATGCAATATTGGTGCAATCCCTATCAAAATCTCAGTGTCATTTTTCAAAGAACTAGAGCAAATAATTCTAAAATTTATATGGAGCCAAAAATGACACTAACTAGCCAAAACAAACTGGAGAAAGAACAAAGCCAGTGTTATCACACAACCTATAAACTATACTACAATGCTGTAATAATTAGTATAGTATTGGCATAAAACAGACATGTATCAGTGAAGTGTAATAAACTATCTAAAAATAAATCCACACACATCTAGGCAATTTACAACAAAGGAGACAAGAATATACAATGCATAAAGAAAAGTGTCTTCAATAAATGGTGCTGGAAAAACTGTACATCTACACTCAAAAAAATGAAACTGGACACATCCTATACCACATAAAAAATTACCTCAAAGTGTAAGCTGACTTGAACTTAAGACCTTAAACTATAAAACTGCTAGAAGAAAACCTAGTTCATAATCTCCTTGTGATCAGTTTTACTGGTATTTTATTTTGGATCTGACTCCAAAGTCAAGAGAGACCAAGGTATAAATAGACAAATAGGACTACCTCAAACAAAAAAATTTCTGCACAACAAAGGAAACCATCAAAAACAAAAAGGCAACCTACTGAACGAGAGAATATATTTGCAAGTCATGTATCTAACAAGGGGTTAATATCCAGAATATATAAAGAATGCATACAACTCAATAATAAAGAAAAAAAAGCAATGCAATTCAAAGATAGAAAATCTAAATAGACATTTTTCCAAAGAAGATATAGATGGCCAACAGGCAATTAAAAGATGTCCAACATCACAAATCATTAGGAAAATGAAAATTAAAAACACATTGAGGTATCACCTTACATCTGTCAGAATGGCTTTTGTCAAAGAGACAAGAAAGAAGTGTTAGTGAGGATGCAGAGAAAAGGGAACCCTTGTGGATGTGATTGTGAATGTAAATTGGTGTACTTGCTACAGAAAGCAGTGTGGAGGTTTCTCCAAAAACTGAAAATGAAAATACAATATCCATCAATTCCACTAGTGGGTATCCAAGAAAATGAAAACACTAATTCAAGTAGATATGTGCAACCCTATGTTCATTACATTATTTACAATAGCCAAGACACAAAAATAACCTAAATGTCCACTGCTGGATGACATGATTACTGGTAAGGATAACTAGTAAGGATAAATTTATCCAATGGATAAAGAAGATGTGGAATAGGAGTGCCTGGGTGGCTCAGTGGGTTTAAGCGTCTGCCTTCAGCTCAGGTCATGATACCAGGGTCCTGGGATCGAGCCCCACGTCTCTCTGCTTAGTGGGGAGCCTGCTTCTCCCTCTCCCTGCTGCTCCCCCTGCTTGTACTTTCTCTCTCTCTCTGTCAAATAAAAAAAGTAAAAATAGCATGGACGATATTAGGAGAAGGAAGGGAAAAATGAAAGGGGAGAAATCAGAGGGGAAGATGAACCATGAGAGACTATAGACTCTGGGAAACAAACTGAGGGTTTTAGAAGGGAGGGGGTGGGAGGATAGGTGAGCCTGGTGATGGGTGTTAAGGAGGGCATGGATTGCAGGGAGCACTGGGTATTATACCCAAACAATGAATCATGGAACACTACATCAAAAACTAATGATGTACTATATGGTGACTAACATAACACAATAAAAAAAAAGATATGAAATAAATCCCCCCTCAGACACAATGGAATAATTCCCCACCATAAAGGAAAAATGAAATCTTCTCATTTGTGACAACATTAATAGACCTTGAGAGTATTATGCTGTTAAATAAGACAGAAAAAGCAAATACCTCATGATTTTACTTATATGTGTAATCAAAAAATCAAAACAAACCAAAACCCAAACTCATAGGTAAGTAGTACAGATCAGTGGCTGCCAGAGGAAAGAGGTGTTGGGGGAAACAAAATTGGTGAAGGGGATCAAGAAGTACAAGCTTCCCGCTCTAAAATGAATATATCACAGGGAATATAGTCAATAATATTCTTTGAAATTTGTATAGGGACAGATGGTAACAAGACTTATTATGGAGAATACTTTGCAATGTATACAAATATTGAATCATGTTGTACTCCTGAAACTAAGATAATATTATATGTCAATTATGCCTGGATAGGAAAAAAAAAAGTGTCAGAGTTGTTATTTTACTTTCCTCCCTAACTTTTTGAGAATTCTATGCCTTTAAACATCAGAATAAGAATTGCTTCACAGCTTATAGATTATCTTTAAAGGTTGCATCACCACATCTTTTAGAAACAGTCTTTCTAATACCAGCTGACCTTGTGGTGTGTCGATCGGCTTAAATCAAGGATTGGCAAACATTACAAATGAATCCCCACTCAAGGCACAGTGCCTGCACTATTGACACCTGCCTCACCTTGTGCTGCCAAAGTGCAGACAGATTTCAGAATATCTTACTCAGAGAATTACTCTCTTGATAGTTGTAGAATTTGAGAGCAAGAAAAAGCAAGAAGAAAAGGAACAAAATGTTGAAAAGAAATACCAGAATTTTTATTGGGGGTGGGGGAGAGATAGCCCTCCAACCTCCTCCCTATAAGACAGTCTGAGCTCTTTTATCTCCCTCTCAAAAGTACTGCCACACCCAACATCAAGAATTAAAAATGCTAAATTTGAAGGACCATACATCCTGCAACCATAATATACTTCTCAGTAAACTTCAACTAGCTAGGGGATATAGATATTTCAAGGCTATTTCTATAGGTCTAGAAATATCAGCTATGCTGTATTAGTCTCCCTTATTGGTTCCAAATAAGCTCTGTTTTTATTAACAGACCTAATATCCCATCAGTAAAAATACCAACACAAATTATTCTTCAAGAATTGCTTCCAATCATCATGCTCTTAACGGCTGATAGCTAACACCAAAGATCAACTTGTCACATCAGATTCCCATAGATTACAGAACTTATTTAGTATCAAGATTTACTGCGGCGCCTGGGTGGCTCAGTGGGTTAAGCCTCTGCCTTCAGCTCAGGTCATGATCTCAGGGTCCTGGGATCGAGACCCTCATCAGGCTCTCTGCTCATTGGGGAGCCTGCTTCCCCCTCTCCCTCTGCCTGCCTCTCTGCTTACCTGTGGTCTCTGTCAAATAAATAAATAAAAATCTTAAAAAAAAGTTTACTAAAAAATCACACAGACTTTTATCAATAAGCAGAAGGTAAATTACGGAACTATAGGGATGATGATAATTTCAGGCAGAAAATTATTGCATGAATAACCAAAGGCAAAGGTTTTTGCTCTCTCTGTGTGACTGAAGATTGATTTATGAAATTGATAGTTATCGGAAACATGGTTTCTGAGGACCTTTTAAAATGATAGAACCTCTGGGTACCACTTAAAATTCTGATTCGTTAAGTCTGGAGTAAGATAACTACATTTTCTTCCTCAGGTAATCCTGCTTACCCAGCAGATTTCTGAACCACTGCTTTCATTTAAATGCTAACCTATAGGTGCCAAGATTTTTAAACACTAATTATAAGTACCACAGGACAACCTGGGGGGGGGGGAATGCTCCTGCCTTCCTCCTGTTTCATACTACGAAGAGTAATTTTCCAAATCAAGCCTACTGCTTATATTTCCCCAAGAAGAGTGACTAATCTCCTAGTTAGTTGGCATATAAAGATTAGTCTGTAGTTCTCTAGTGAATAGAATTAATCTAAAAGAATCCAGAGCATACAAAGTTTTGGTCTTTTTCCTCCTTTTGCCACAAGACCAGTGGCCACACCAACCTGGCTAAGAGTTTCTGGTCTGCAGGCAGATACTTTACTCTTAGAAAATTGTTGCAATGTCTCAAATGGAGAAGAAGAGACAAGATTGCTGCAAGGTCTCAACTAGAGGAGAGCCCTGGCAAACCAATTTTGATACTGTGTTGCATTCTCTAAATTTGTATTTATGGTGAAGTAATGTTTTTTTCTGATATCACAAGTATGTGTCTTATTTTTCACCTGGGTTAGAACTTGTAGGAAAGAGGGGTGCTGAATATAGAAACTTCTTAAAACTCTAACAACAAAAATAAATTATGACTGAAGTTGAAACACGAAAGCAAGCCTGAAGTAATTAAATATATTATTTTAGAAATGTAAAACCCCAGGAGTGTGTAGGTCAGGTAATATTTTTTTTAGTGATTTCCAGTGGAATGGAAACATACATTTGATTTCTTAGCTTGAAAAAAAATCATTAAACATAAGCAATAAAAAGGTGTGAACAAGAGCCAATCAGAATATCTAGTTATACTTGCTTGTCCCATTTGATCATGTATTACCCCCTCATAACTTTCAAAGCATAATATGATATGGATTATATAAATTTATCCATAAAAGCCAAGAAATTCCTTGCATGAGATATAATGTAAAAACATGTGACATCACAATACATAAGAAATAGCTTATTCTTTATGAAAAATTGTCCTCCATATTTGTTATTTTCTGAATTTTTAAAAAATACTTTCAAAAAGCGTTACAAGTGAAATTATGTCTAAGGAAAAATAAACTGTACACACAATCTAGAATTTATTTCTCCCTGTGTAGTAGATATCTAGATGTTCCATTTTTTGTCAAACCTATTCTAAATATGCTTTTCTTTTTGAATTCCTTAGGTTGTCTTGAATTTCTCATTTTCCTCAAGCATTCAATCACTAGCCCTATTGACTGTACTTCTGCAAATGTCTCTGAACTAATGCAATAGCTTATCTAATCTTCAGATTTCTCATTTTCATATTCTATTCAGTATTCATACAATTACCAGACTAATCTTCCTGAAATACAAATTTCATCATGTTCCTTTTCCATCCCTCATTTTTAAAACTTTCAACAGATCTACATTTTTTTTTACATAGTAAAATATAAATCTTTTAGAATGGAACTCAAAATACCATTTCGCTTAGTTTGTAGTACTCTGTCATGGCCGTGTCACCATTGTCTCCAGGAGTTAGTGCTGTAATTACATAGACACACCAACAATTCACTGAGTCTGCCACACATGTGAATGTCCCTCTTTCTTTAAAGAGCGCATGTGCTTTTTCCACCTGGAAAAGTTGTAACAACTTTAAACCCAGCTCCAGTATCACCTCCATTGAAAAGTCTTTCCGGAGTCTCCCATGTTATCGACTAATCACACCTTGCTCCTCTGAAATTTTTATTTTGTTTTGTTTGTTTTGTTTTGAAGTAGGCTCCATGTCCAACATGAGGCTTGAACTCAACACTGAGATCAAGAGTCACATATTCTACCAACCGAACTAGTCAGGTGCCCCACTTCTCTGGGGTTTTATAGCATCTTTCATGTTGACTATGAATTTCCCTTTTAAACAATGAGGCCAGGTTGCAAGAACAAAATCTTTTGTTTTGTCCCCACAATAATTAGCACACTGACAGTAACACTGAATAGAATCCTGATCACAGTCTCCTTGAATTTTATTTTCCTAATATACACAAGGGAGATGACCAGCCTTCAGTTTATTGCATAGATTAAGTGAAATATACGTGCAAAAAATCTCTATCATAACATGTAGCACATAAGTAACATTTAATATGTCCTAAAGTTGGAATATGTGATATTTTCAGAGTAGCATTCAGTTACAAATTTGCTAGGCATACATTAAAATGGGTACTATAAATATAGGGTGGCCTTGACACTAACAAAGATACATTATAATTAAAGTTGGAACACAAATGTAAGTGAAAAATAACTGAATACATTATTTTATAAATGTATATCCTCACAACAAATTTGAGATAGGTATGATAATGTGCAGAGCAAAATACCTTTATGAAATACTATTTTAATATAATGGATGAAAACAGGATTACATAAATATTTCAATCAGTTAAACACAAAAAAAAAGCACAAATCCTTGCACAACATGTTGCCCTCCATGTACTGCCTTCATTCTTTTCTGCAACAAAATTTATCAAGGAGTTGTCTGCTGTCAGAGTCACCACCTCCTGATAGTCCATTCTTTCCCCAACTCATTCTACCCCTATCCTTTCCACTCGACTAAATCTATAGCTATAAGCTGACTTTGATCTCCATGTGGATTGGTTTATTTTCTTCCTTGTCTCCACCTACTCAGCTACAATATAAGTCTTATGAAACAAGAGCCTTTTTACATCTAGTTTAAAACTACTGAATGTCCAAAACTGCCTGTAATGCAGTAAGAAATCAATAAATATTTGTTCATTGAATAAAAGCTGAAAAAAATGAACCGAACTTTAATAAAAATGTACTTTAGTCAGAAATTAAAGAGACTTTGTGCGTATCATATATTGAAGTAGTTATTGATAATATATATTAACTTCCCTTAGGGGCTCCTCATATCTCTCGAGGTTTTCCAACATTCTTGGTGATTCTTAACCAACCTCCAGTTTTTGCAATGATTTTGGACTCTTATAGCTGCAGGAATCCCTGTAGGCTGTGATAAATGCTCCACTCCTTGCTAAATATGCATTCCATGACCCCTCTGAACAACTCTGTGTGCACATGATAAGCCAGTTTGTTTCTGCCAATTTTTTTTTAACTTGATTGTGTGTGAGCAACTCAATTAACTCAGATATGTACATACCCATTATGAACTTAAGAAGAAAAAGATCTTTGGGGGCATTATGTTAAGTAAAGTAAGTCAGACAAATACTGTATCATCTCACATGTGGATTCTAAAAAAGCCACACTCAGAGACAGAGTAGGATAAAGGTTGCCTGGGACTTAGAGATGGGGGACATGAGAATAGGTTAGTCAGAGAGTATAATCTTCCAGATACAAGAGAAGTCCTGGGGACCTAATGCACGACTATAGTGAACAACACTGTATTATGCACTTGAAAGTTGCTGAGAGAGTAGATTTTAAATGTCCTCACCACACACACAGAGACACAAATGGTAATAGGTGATGTGATGCATGTGTCTTAGTGTGGTAATTATTTCCTAACATATGTGTGTATCAAATAATATTAGATACCTTAAATTTGTTGTAGGTATGCTGTATGTCTCAATATATTATATTTTAATAAAGCTGAGAGGGGAAAGAAATAACTGCACAAAAAAGGAAGAAAAGGAAGAAGGACAAGATGATGGAAGTGGGCTCAATCGCTATTCAATAATTGTCCAGGGAAAACATTAAGCAAATATTAAACACAGGTCTTAGGAGTCCAAGAATACTTTCTGTCTTCATGCCGTGAGCATTATTATTAAGATAATAAGACATTCCATTCTTGATGTTTTAGTGAGAAATACTTGTATTGCATGTAATAGAATACCTAAACAATAGTCCAGAGGTAGAAAGACTCCAACTGGCCCCAAAGTTCAATCACAGCATCAAGAGAAGACATACAGATGACAATGACAAGTGAAAATATGCTGAACATCACTCACCATTAGGGAAATACAAATAAAAACCACAATGAAATACCACCTTACACCTGTCAGAATGGCTAAAATTAACAACACGGGAAACAACAGATGTTGGCAAGGATGCAGAGAAAGGGGAACCTCTTACACTGTCGGTGGAAATGCAATCTGGTACAGCCACTCTGGAAAACAGTATAGAGGTTTCTCAAAAAGTTAAAAATACAACTACCCTATGACCCAGCAATTGCACTAGTAGGTATTTACCCAAAGGATGCAAAAATACTGATTCAAAGGGGGCACATGTACCCTGATGTTTATAGCAGCATGATCAACAATAGCCAAATTATGGAGTCAAATGTTCATTGACTGATGAATGAATAAAGAAGTGGAATGAATATATATATATATCATATATATATCATATAAATATAAATATATATATCATATAAATGTACTTATAAATTTATAAATTCATATAAATGAATATATCTATATATTACTCAGCCAAAAATAAAAATCTGTCCACTTGCAATAATGTAGATGGAACTAGAGAGTATAATGAAAGTGAAATCAGTCAGTCAGGGAAAGCCAAATACCATATGATCTCACTCATGTGGAATTTAAGAAAACAGATGAGCATAGGGATGAACATAGAGAAAAAGAGAGAGGGAGAGAGAGAGAAGCAAGCCAGTAAACAGACACTTAATTATAGAAAACTGAAGACTGCTGGAGGGGAGGGGGCAGGGGCTGGGCTGAATGGGTGATGGGCCCTAAGGAAGGGCAATTGTGATGAGCGCTGGGTGTTACATGTAAGTGATGAACCAGTGAATTCTACTCCTGAAACTAATATTACACCATATGTTAACTAACTGGGATTTAAATACAAGCTTGAAACTAGGGGGGAAAAAAACCTAAAAAAGTAAAAAAAAAGGGGGGGGATTGTATTGTCTTTGGGCTAGTTACCTAAAATTCAAAGCAGGACAGCGGTCCTTCATTCTTCATTGAGCAAGTTTTCACAGAAAATACACTCTGAATCCTTCCACTTCATTCCAAACTGGAACACTAATCTTAATTTCAAAGGAGACTGGTCAACTATTTACATCCTGTCTACTCAAAATTCATATATATCCTTGTCTCCATTACACAGAACACTCTCACCCGCTATTCAAAAGAGCCCCAAAGTTCATTCTGCCACAGAATCCAGATTGCACGCCCAAAAGACAACTCCTCTGCCAATAACATCTACACTACACAATGGTTGAGGAGCAGCTATGATAAAAAATCCTATTTGGAAAAAGGGAGCATGAGAAATATATACCAGAATTCAATCAAAATATGTCTGAACTAGCTGATAGGATTAGTGAGACTCCTTGCCCCACAATAGGATAAATTTCCTGATCAGACATACTGGAAGTTTTTACATCTACTCTGTATAAAATCTTCCTGTTTCATTATTCTCCACGGTAATACCTCAGGTAAAGGGGATCGGGATATCCTTCCCACAACCTGAATGGCTACAACATCTTTTTCCCCGATCTGTGCAATTTAAGATACATAGCATTTGGATTAAGGACTGAAAAATCAGGGGCTGTAGCTGGTCAGGCCGGCAGTTTCCTAAAAAACTCTGATCTCAAAAATATATAACCAACTTGCAGTCCTTCCATTTTTGGTCAATTCATTTTACATGCAAACACAGTCAAACTAACCATCTAGGCATAGTCTTACACCTAACAATTTTAGCTTTTAAGTGCAGACTTCTGTAAACTCCCTCAATCCCACCAGGCTGTCCATCACATAAATTTCATTGGCCAGAATCATATGAGGTCCTGAGCTGTGAGAGATAATAGACAATTGAGATTTTTAGTTTCCTGGGCTATATAGAGAGGAAGGCAGAGAAGAAAAATGGCTGTGAATAGGGTTTGGGTGGGCAAATTTGATGACTGTCTTTTTGGGTTCCAGAAAGAGTTATTCTTTTTTCATTGTCTATTTCCAAAGGAGACACTATACTTCTATCTTTAATGTTAGGTTTCTGGGATTCGGTGAACAATCATGTTCACTTGATTTTATAGCTTTTTATAATAACGAATATATTCATTTAGCCTGACTAGTGTTAAGTCTTAAAAGAAAAAGATTACATGAATATCATAAATAATTTAAACACTGTAAAAAATTCCAAAATTCTCAAAGAAGTCCTAACAAACTTACAACTCATATATAACCATTATTGGCATTAGGTCAAATAAGTACAATATTTTTCGATGCATACTTAAAGATAGAAAAATAAGGACATATAAACAGCAAGATATATAGGCAGATATATACACCCACCACATATGCGTATATATATGTGTGTATATTCACATGTGTTTGTATATACACACACATGCATGCATGGTTACAAACAAATAATTCAGAAATGTGGCTTTGGTAGTAGATCAGACAAGTTGAAAAAAAAGACTCAAGTTGTATAATAAGTCTTACATTATAAATTGTCTTCTACATAACTAGATGAGCTCACAAAAAAGTAGAGAGTATTACTGGATATTACTAGAGACCAGAAATGAAGACAGAGCTAAAAGTAAAGGCATTAAATGTACAAGCTGACTCAATGCTTATCTTGGGAGTCTTTGTTGGTGAAGGTCATTATTTCTCAATGAGATGCTAGTGGCATTCAGAGAAGGCCAATTCCTTATTTTGTAGTTCTATGTAATTGAACATCAGGATGTTTAGCATCTCTGGCTCATAACTTCAAATTATCTGCCATAATTATCAATTTCAGTCATTGTGACAATCCAAGCCTTGACTAGAGTGTGGTACCAAATGTACTTGAGAATCACTAGCCCAAGTAACCCTAGGGGCTTATGTTTTAATGCCAAGATGTGGACAGGACATGAAGCCTTGGGGCAAGTTAAGACAAGGATTTAGGACTGAAATTCTCATAAAAGCCAGGATCCTCAAGGGGCTGCAACTTTAATGAAAGGTTGAATAAGAAAAGTACCTATACTCTGGTAAAATGGGATGACAACGAAAGTGGTCTGTTTTGGTTGTACTCTGATATATTTCCCCTGAGATCTTGACACCATGTGGTTGATCATAATAAATCTGGCACTAAATTTATCAACAGTACATGGTCTATGACCCTCCAGGAAAAGAAATTAACACAAATATCAGACTTAAGCCACTGAGAAACTTAAGTTATTTGGGGCAAAAAGCAAGTGTGGAACTATCAGAGAAGGAGAGACTCCCACCAGTTGTCCAGTATTCTCACTTGGATCCCCAGTGAAGGTAATGACATCTATAATTTCAAAACATACACTGAAACTATTCACCTTGAATGAGATTCATAAGATATAAATAACATCAATATTAAGCCACTATGAACAAATAATAAATTATCTGTTATACGTGAAATAATTAAATAAGAATTTTTAAAAATTAGAGAAGACCAGAAATTGTGCAAAAGAGGTATATATAGAAAAATAAATACTTATGTAGTCACCAAAATGCAATATTCAATACACGAAATACTTAACAAATTAGACAGCTAAGGAGAAAATTCATAAACTAAAGAAAGATGGAAGGAAATTATTCTAAATGAACACAGCTATATAAAGAAGAAGTACTAAGAAAGGGAGAGTAAGAGGCATGAAGAATAGATAAATGTGATCCAACATTTGTCTAATGTGAATTCCAAAGGAGAAAATCAGTAATAGAGAATAGAAAACAGGTAGGTAGAGATAAGGATTAACAACGAATCTTGTGTAGGATACACAGAATAAATCCATGGCTAGATAAACACAGTAAAACTTAGAATACAACCCACAAAGAAAATATCTTTAGGGAACTCAAGCCAAAACACTGTACCTTTAAAAATAAAATTACACACACACACACACAACTTCTCACAAGCAAATGCAGAAGCCAAAGGACAATAAAATAATATGAAAGTAATGACAGAAAATGATTATTGACCCAAATTTTAAGTGCAAGTAAACAATAATTCAATAGAGAGAGCAAATGAATGACATATTTAGACAACAAAGGCAGTAAGAATTCATCACTAACAAACACTTGCTAGAAAAATTACCAAAGGATAAACTTCAGTAAGAGGGGATTTCAACTCAGAAGGGAAGACAACAACAAAAACTATTTTGAGCAAATAGATCAATAAATAAGTGAGTTGATCTAACTAAAAATCAGTTGTAGAAAATAAATTGGAAACCATATACTGGAAAGCAATAACAAATCAGATTAGAATGAGGAAGTGAGAGGTCATTGGAAATAAATTCTTAAGTCTTTCTATCATTTGAGAGACAGAAATATCAATTTATATTCACTCAATTTTAAGTTAAAATTACAGATAACATTTTTTAAAGGGTCAAATACATGTACCCCAAAATAGCAAAGAGAAAAAGGTGAGTGAAGAAGAAATCTTGGTTAGTTCATGGGGGAAAAAAAGGAGGGGGTAGACACAAAAAAAGGAAGGAATAAAAGAAAATCAAAATGTATCTACAATCAAAATAAATACAAATAGAATAAACTCACCTCTTAAAGGACTCGTTTCCAGATTCAATTACTATTTACAAAAGTTTTCTCTAAGTGCCCCTGTGATGAGCACTGGGTAATGTATGAAAGTGTTGAATCACTACATTGTTACACCTGAAACTACTATTACACTGTATGTTAACTGGAATTGAAATAAAAACTTGAGAAAAAAGCTATTCCTAAAGCTTAATGACATAGAAAAACATTTATGAGGGGAATATATGATATATAGGAGGCAAACACTAAGTAGAAGATAACAGTGAAAAGTACATTCACAGATAAAAATGCAGACTTAGGGTACAAAAAGCAGTGTTAGGTTTTCAAAGTGGTAATATTAAAAGACATAACTTACTAGGGAGATTTAACAACCCTGTTTGTATGTATTACATTATATAGTCCACCATACACAATTTGCAAATATAAAATCCAGGTGAATCAATACTTAAAAATGTTTAAATTTCTGAAAGAAACTAGAATTTATAGAATATTAGCAAAAGAAAATAAAAGATTTCAACAAACACAAACAGCAAAAGTAGTAAGAAAAGATTTCACATATTTGATTTTAAAAAATTCAAAACTTCAATACAACAAACAAAACTATAAATCAATTATGATAAATGATAGATTTAAGAGAACATATACACTTGGCAAATGATTAAAAATGAAATATGCTAAGCATCAACATAACCCAACTGGCAAGAGGGCAAGAAGTAAAATCAGTAAGATGGTAGAAAAAGAGGTCCCAGCACTAGAATTTCCAAAGAAACCAAATTCAACAAATATCCACAGATGAAAGACCTTTGTAAGAGCTCTGAAGTACATTTGAGAAGTTCCAACATGCTGATAGAATAGAAAATTCAAAAACAGCCACACTGAAAAGGGTGAAAGTTCACTTTACCCGCAACAAACCTTCCCCAAGCCAGCACAACACAATGCTGAGAAGGACCCTCATGGCCAATGATTTCTCCTGCAGGGAAAAGAGAGAAGTAGGCATCCAATTCTCTCAGTCTTTCAGGGCATTACCTGAGGAGTCCATTTATGTCTCACCAGTCAACAAAGAAATAGCAACACTAAAAAAGAACCAAACAGAAATTCTAGAATTGAAGTAAATTTGATGATATATTCAAAGTGCTAAAAGAAAAAAAAAGGGCGCATGGGTGGTTCAGTGGGTTAAAGCCTCTGCTTTCGGCTCAGGTCATGATCTCAGCGTCCTGGGATCGAGGCCCGCATCGGGCTCTCTGCTCAGCAGGGAGCCTGCTTCCTCCTCTCCCTGTCTCTCTGCCTGCCTCTCTGCCTACTTGCAATCTCTCTCTCTGTGTCAAATAAATAAATAAATCTTTAAAAAAGAAAAAAAAAACTGCCCACCAAGAATACAAACTATACTCAGTAAAAACTGCCTTTTAAAAATGAAGAAGTAGGTTTTCCCAGGAAAACAAAACTGAAGGAATTGGTAACCACTGCTTTACAAGAAGTGGTAAAGAAATTTCTTCTAGTTGAAACAAAAGGATCATAAAGAACAATACAAGAACATATGGAAATATAAATCTCACTGTTAAAGAGAAATAAATAAATACAGAATAAAGTACTATGTAAAGATGGCACACTGAGCACTTTAATCCCAGTATAAGAGTTAGAAGATGACAGCATGGTTAATAACTATAACTATAAAAATGTGTTCATGGACATACAAAGATGTTATGGATGTCACAATATACAAGTTGTATTATGACTGGAGAAATAAAGGTATAGAGTCCTTGTGTGTAACTGAAGTTATTATCAGCTTAAACTAGATTGTTAAAATGCTAATATCTTTTTTGTAAGCCTTGGGGTAACCACAAAGAAAACACCCAAAGAAGATACACAAGATAGGGCACCTGGGTGGCTCAGTGTGTTAAAGCCTCTGCTTTTGGCTCAGGCCATGATCTCAGCGTCCTGGGATCGAGGCCCGCATCGGGCTCTCTGCTCAGCAGGGAGCCTGCTTCCTCCTCTCCCTGTCTCTCTGCCTGCCTCTCTGCCTACTTGTAATCTCCCTCTTGCTCTGTGATAAATAAATAAAATCTTGGAAAAAAAAAAGATACACAAGATAAAACTAGAAAGGAATCAAAGAATATCAATATATATTTTAAAAAATCACTAAATCACAAAAGACAGTAAGAGAAGCAACAGAAGAACCACAAAACAGATGGAAAATAATTAACAAAATGCAAACAATAAGTTCTTACCTATGCATAATTACTTTAAATCTAAGTGGTTTAAACTCCACAATAAAAAGACAGAGTGGCTGAATAGATATAACAGTAAGATGCATCTATATGCTGTCTACAGGAGAGTCACTTTTCTTTTTTAAATATTTTATTTGAGAGAGAGCAAGAATGCACAAGGTGGGGGAAGGGGCAGAGGAAGATGAGAAAGAAGATGTCCCACTGAGCAGGCACAATCTCAGGACTTGGAGATCATGACCAGAGCTAAAGGCAGACACTTAACCACCTGAGCCACCCAGGCGCCCCGGAAGAGTCACTTAAGATTTAAAACAATCAGGGCGCCTGGGTGGCTCAGTGGGTTAATGCCTCCGCTTTCGGCTCAGGTCATGATCTCAGGGTCCTGGGATCGAGGCCCGCATCGGGCTCCCTGCTCAGCGGGGAGCCTGCTTCCCCCTCTCTCTCTCTGCCTGCCTCTCTGCCTCCTTGTGATCCCTCTCCCTCTGTGAAATAAATAAATAAAATCTTAAAAAAAAAAAATAAATAAAACAATCATAGCCTATAGGAAACAAACTGAGGGGTGCTGGAGGGGAGGTGGGTGGGAGGATAGGGTAACTGGATGGTGGGCATTAAGGAGGGAATGTGATGTAATGAGCACTGGTGCAGTTGATCAATAATTGAACTTTACATCTGAAACTAATGATAAACTATGTTAATTAATTGAATTTAATTAGAATAAGGTCAAAGAAAAAAAAGTACAGCCATAGCCTGAAAATGAAGACAGAGAAAAAGATACTGCAGGAGAATGATAAGCAAAATGAAGCTCTATCAGACAAAATACTTCTATCCATACCTCTATCAGACAAAATAAAATTGAACTAAAAAAAGTCCCAAGAGAGAAAGGTCATTATGTAATGATAAAAGGGTTAGTTCAACAGGAAGATATAACAATTACTAATACATACGCACCCAACGTCAGACTAAGTATATAAAGCGACACTGACAGATTTGAAGAGAGAAATCCACAGCAATACAATACATATAGGAGATTTCGTTACCTCACTTTGAATAGTGCATACAACATCCACACATAAGGTCAACCAGGAAACAACAGACTTGACCAACACTGCAGACCAAATGGATATAAGTGGCTTACACAGAACATTGTACAGAGCCTCAAAATACATATTCTTCTAAACCACAGATAGAAAATTCTATAGGAGACATCACATTAGGTCACAAAAGAAGTCTTAATAAATTTTAAAAGACAAATTATCTCAAGTATTTTTCCAACCACAATGAAATTAAAAATCAGTAATATTTAGAAAATTAAAATTTCACATATATATGGAAATTAAACATACTCTTTTAATTTTTTTGTTTTTAAATTTTAAACATACTCTTGATCAAACATAAAAGTAGACTCAAAAGAGAAATTAGAAAATATCTCAAGACAAAAATGAAAACAATTTATTGGATGCAGCAAAAGTATTATTGAGTGATGTTAATAGCAATAAATACCTTGATTAAAAAAGAAGAAAGATTGCAAATACAAACCTAACTTTACACCTCAAAGAAATAAAGAACTAAGCCCAAACAAATCAGGGGACATGATAAATTTTAGAGCAGAAATAAATCAAACAGAAAATACAAACATAGAAAAATAACTATTAGCTAGACTAAGGAAAAGGAAAGACTCAAATAAAATCAGAAACTAAATAGGAAACATTACAACTGATGCCACAGAAATTTTTTAAAAGAGGCTATTATGAGCAATTATACCAACAAATTGGACAACATAGAAGAAATTAATAAATTCCAAGAAATATACAACCTACCAAGAATGAATCGTAAAAACCAGAAAAATATGAATAGACCTATAACTAATCAGAAGATTGAATCAGTAAACAAAACCAATTAAAAAAGAAAATACCAGGACCAAAAGGTTCAAGGTGAATCCTAAACAAATTTTAAAGAACACTAAGCTTTCTCAAACTCTTGCAAAAATTAAAGAGGTGTATAAACTTCCAAACTCATTTTCTAGGGTCAGCTTTGATTATCCTCATACAAAAGCCAGATAAGGACCTTATAAGAAAAAGAAAACTAGGGTTCACTATTCTTGATAAATGTAGATGCAAAAATCCCCAACAAGATATTAGCCAACTAAATTTAGCTGCACATTAAAAGAATCACACATCATGATCAAGTGAATGTAACCAGGGGACGCATATGAAAATTAAGTAGTATAATCTACCATATTAACAGAATGGAAGATAAAAATCATATGATTACCTCAACAGATCCAGAAAAAGCAAATGAAAAAAATAAATACCCACAATAAAAAATGCTTAACAAACAAGAAATAGAAGGAGAATACTTAACATAATAAAGGTCATATATACCATGCCCACAGGGCACACGTACTCACCAATGAAAACCTGAAAGTGTCTTCTAAGATCAGGAACAAGCATGCCCCCTCTCACCACTTCTATTCAACAAAGTACCAGAAGTCCTAGACAGAAAAAAATTAAGAAAAAGATGTCATCCAAACCCAAGTGATCTGTTTGCAGATGATAAGCTGTCACATTATACAGAAAACCTAAAAGATTCCACCAAGCAAAACAAAAATGTCAGAACTAATCAATGAAAGTGGCAGTATACAAAATCAGCATAAAAAAATCAGTTGCATTTCTATATGCTAACAAAAAAGCAATGTGAAAAGGAAATTAATAATTCCATATACAATAGTATCATAAAGAATAAAACACTTAGGAACAAACTTAAACAACGAGGTGAAAGACTTCTATGCTTAAAACTATAAATCATCCATCAAAGAAACTTAAAAAGGCACAAATAAGACATCCCATGTTCACAACTGAAAGACTTAATATTGTTACAATGTCCACACTACCCAAAGTGACCTCTATCAAAATTCCAACGTTATTTCACAGAAATAGGAAAGACAATCCTAATATTCATATGGAATCATGAAGGATCTTGAATAGCTTCAGCAACCTTGAGAAAGAACAAAAAAACTGGACAGCTCATACTTCTTGATTTCAAAGCACAGTACAAAGCCATAGTAACCAACAGACATATAGACCAATAAAACAGAATAGAGAACCCAGAAATAAACCTCCAGATACATGGTCAAATGAATTTCAGCAATGGTGCTAAGACTATGTATGGACAAGGATGGTTTCTTTAAAAAAAATGGTCCTGATAAAACTTCATACCTTTGCAAAAAAAAGTTAGGTTGAACCTTTACCTTTTACCATACACAAAAATCAACACAAAGGAAATAAAGCCTTCAATGTGAAGACCTGAAACTAAAACTCCTTGAAGAAAAAAGAAAAGCTTCTTCAGAGTGACTTTGCAATGATTTCTTAGGTATGACGCCAAAAGCACAAGCAAAAATAGACAAACGTGATTATGTTAATCTAAAAAGCTTTTGCACAGCAAAGAGTATAATAAGTAAAATGAAAGGCAACCTATGGAATGAGAGAAAATATTTGCCAACGACATACACGATAGAGTTAACATCCAAATATATAAGGAATTCCTATAATTTCACAATAAAAATAATAATAATCCAATTTTTTAAAATGGCAAAGGATCTGATGATTTTTCCAAAGAAGATAAATACCAACCAGTATTCATAAAGGTAGGTGCTCAGTATCATTAAGATCGAGAGAAATACAAATCGAAATATAATAATGACATATTGCCTTACACCTGCTAGGATGGCTATTACAAAAAACAAAACAAATGTTGACAAGAATGTGGAGTAAAGGGAATCATTAAGTACCGCTGGTGGGAATGTAAACTGGTGTAGCTACTATGGAAAACAGTATAAAAGTTCCTTAAAAGATTAAAGATAGGGCGCCTGGGTGGCTCAGTGGGTTAAAGCCTCTGCTTTCGGCCCAGGTCATGATCTCAGGGTCCTGGGATCGAGGCCCGCGTCGGGCTCTCTGCTCCGCAGGGAGCCTGCTTCCCCCTCTCTCTCTCTGCCTGCCTCTCTGCCTCCTTGTGATCTCTCTCCCGCTGTGAAATAAATAAATAAAATCTTTAAAAAAAAAAAAAAAGATTAAAGATAGTACTACCACGTGATGCAGTAATCCAACTTCTAGGTATACATCCCAAAGAATTAAAATTAAGATCTTGAAGAGATATTTGAATTCCCATGTTTACTGCAGTATTCACAATACCCAAGACATGGAAGCACTTTATTATTTTTTTTAAAGATTTTATTCATTCGACAGAGAGAGAGAGAGAGACAGAAAGAGAGGAAATACAAGCAGGGGGAAAGGGAGAAACAGGCTCCCTGCTGAGCAGGGAACCCTATTCGGGGCTCCATCCCAGGACTCTGTGATCATGACCTGAGCCAAAGGCAGAGACTTAACCAACTGAGCCACCCAGGTGCCCCATGGAAGCACTTTAAATGCCCATGAGGGATGAATGGATAAAGAAAACAGAATATTAATATTAGAAAAGAAGGAAATTCTCTCATAATGCAACAGCAATGTCCTATCCTTGGACCATCCCTAATTTCTTGGACAAACTCCAATTTCATTAAATTTTTCCCCTAGTTGTATGGACCTGAATCAAAACACAGATGTAAATTTACTAATAATTTACTAATTATTACTAATTACAAATAATTACTGAGAATAATTTACTAACATAAATATAGAATATTTTAAATTCTCTGTGCAATACTTTATCTCATGTTATTAAAAATTGTGTTGGGAGTTTCTAGTTATAGATTTTATTCAGGAACTTTCGATGACTCCTCCAAGCACCCTTAACAAATGATTAGTTTGGAGACCACCAACCTATAAATACTGTTTAAGTCTGTGTTTATATATAAGGCATTGCACTGAAATGTCCAATGCTGGAATTCATTTGCTATGTTTTGACTACTCTTACAGGATCCTGAAGATATCCTGTTTGTTCTCAACAGCTTGGCATTTTAGTCAAAGTTGGGAATTTTATTGTGCATTTCCTCTAACAGATAGTGCATATGAATGCTAAATAAAACTGGCCAAATAGTTATCTCTGGTGAATTTCTACTGATACTTACGCTGCTCCTGCCAGAGAAATGTCTATTTATCATTTCTATTTGATTCCTCTTTGTAAGATATTCCCCCCTAGCTTCTGACAGCTATCTTTAAATAGCCTTTGCTGTGAACATTTATCAAAGATTTCTTAAGTTTCTATCAATCACATGCAACAGTTGCCTGTTTATATGCAATATTCGATCAAATTAAAAATCATTAGGTTGTTACAATCTCTGCCTATGCTTCACCTGTATTATCTTCCATAAAGACAGAATCTTTACCAATATAGCTTAAGACAGAGTCTTTCAAGCAAGCTTTCAAAAAAATTAGTACATATTTGAGTATTCCATTATCATTTTTTTATTTTTTGACAGAAAAATGAATATGTGTAAAATGAAACTAAATTCTTAAAGTGTAGCCTCTTCAAGGCTTATAAATGCACAAGATTGGCAAAGTGTTGGGTTGTCAGATTTAACAAAAGAAAATAAACCCAGCTAAATTTTAACTTAAGGATAAATTTTAGCATAAATGTGCCTCCAAATATTTCCTGGGATATATTTACATTAAGAGAAAAATAACATCTCTACTTGAAATTAGAGCTCATTGGGCATCTTGAATTTTATCTGGCCACCCTACAAATTGGTATTCTGTAGTTCAGTGTGCTTGTTGCTATTTTAAAGAATAATTTCTTATTATCAACCAAAATATTTCCTTTAAACTTTAAGAAAGATATCATACAATCCAGGTAATCTGTCTTCATTTAGTTCACTAATTAGGTATAGAGCAACCTGTCCATATACTAATTTGTAATCTAATACTGCAACCCTATCTGTTTCAGACTACTTTTGAACTGAAATTTTCTTTACAACATCTTTTAGTTCAGTATGGTGGTATTTTTGCTTTCTTGAGTATAAATTTTCTTCTCTTTATCATCTAGTTTTATTGTAGTTTAAAGGTATCTTTAAGCATTATTTGATTTTGGTGATTTATTTATTTATAGATTTAATTTACTTATTTGACAGAGAGAGAGATCACAAGTAGGCAGAGAGGCAGGCAGAGAGAGAGGAGGAAGCAGGCTCCCCACCGAGCAGGGAGCCCGATGCGGGCCTCGATCCCAGGACCCTGAGATCATGACCTGAGCCGAAGGCAGAGGCTTTAACCCACTGATCCACCCAGGTGCCCTTGGTGTCTAATTTAAAATGTACCTGTTACTTTTATCAGTAGTACCACTTACCTTTGCCTCCCTACTTCCAGGCAAAAATAATAAATGTATGGTTTTTTTTTTCTTCTTCTTCTTCCAGTTTCCCTGAGCTCTTACCTAACAAAAGGCTAGTTACAAAAAGTAGTGGCAGCTTCTGGCAACAGAAGAATATTAATAGAATACCAAATAAACTCAATACTCATTTTAAGTGTTTTAAATGTTAGTCTTTTTTCTGTAATTAAAAATAAACTTAATGTGGGTGTGTCTGGGTGGCTCAGTTGGTTAAGCGTCTGCCTTCAGCTCAGGTCATGATCCCTGGGTCCTGGAATTGGGAATCCCCTGCTGAGCGGGGAGTCTGCTTCTTCCTCTCCCTCTGCTGCTTCCCCTGCTTGTGCTCTCTCGCTCTCTTGAATAAATAAAATCTTAAAAAATAAAAAAATAAACTTAATCTGAATTTAGGAGGAAATGTTAGGCAATGTTCACCAGAAATGATTTTGAATCAATTTCCTTATTTAGTAAGGTAACTTCAGACTTCTTGTTATGTTTAAGTAATCTCCCTTTCCATTATTCTTTAATACTATAATTTTGAAATTGGTAGACTTCATTTTTTAGAGCAATTGTAGGTTCACAAAAAAACTGAGTGGAAATGCAGAGTTCTCATATATTCCTTTACCTTCCCCAACACTGCCCACACACACACAGATTTTCTATCATTAACATCTTGCATTAATGTGGTACATTTGTTACAACTGGTGAGCCAAAATTAATACACTATTATTAATTTAAATACATAGCTTATATTAGGCTTCACTCTTCCTATTGAAAATTCTATAGGGTTTTAATACAGAATGCCATATATTCAACATTACAGTATCATACAGAATAGCTTCCCAGCCATAAAAATTCCTTGTACTTCGCCTATTCATCCCCTTCTCCTGCCCCCGAACCCCCCAGACAACCACTAATCTTTCTGTCCCTATGATTCTGCCTTTTCCAAAAGCTCTCTTAAGTTGTAATAAGAGTATGCAGCCTTTGAGACTGACATCTTTGATTCAGTAGTGTGCAATTAAGGATCCTCCAGGTCTTTTCATGGCAAGATAGCTCCTTTCTTTTTATTGCTGAATAATACTCCATTGTAAGGATATACCAAAATTTCTTTATCATTTCTTGAGAAACATTTTGATTGCTTCCAGAGTTTGGCAATTATGAATAAAGTTGCTATAAACATTTGTGTGCAGGTTTTTGTGTGGACAAACATATGACTTTACCAATGATTTTGGTTTTTTCCTTCTCTTACCCAGTGTCAAATTCATTTACATTATGATCCCCATTACATGATGGTTGATGTACAACTATCATCTCTATCAGTTCTCGTTCACCTCTCAGGACAGGGGCTAATTCAGAGGATCATAGCACCCCTTTCTGTGACAAACACAGGTATTGTGCTGTTTTTGGTTTCTCTATCAGTCCTGTAATGTAATGCAGTAGCTCTACACTGCAGTTATCATGACAAAATAAAAAGTGTTGTAACATTATTTGGGAGGGGAGAATAGTAAAGGGAATGGCTTGTGAATAGGCTCACTTGAGATGAACAATATCACCTCTCAAGAGTCTTCAACACTATCCTTAGTTGAGTTGGTACGTCACACCAAACAAAAAGCTATGAATATACAATCAAGTATGTTTTCAAATATCGTATTTCATAACGACTTATTCATTGAAGCCATATTATTTTGTATTCCTATGTGTTACATAAAAGAGCATACGAAGAAAATTAACTCAGAATCAGAACTGTTCAAATACTGGAATATTCAAATGTTAGAATTATTCCTAATAAAGAGCTTAAAATATGAGATAATCTCCATTTTTCATATTAAGATAATTATATACTGCATTTGTGTTTTTTGCAAACACTGCTGTAATTACCTCTGGCATTGTACTGCTTACTATCTTTTTCCCCCCACTTATTAAAGCTATTTATTTACAACAAGTGCTTTGTATGCAAACATTAGTCTGCTGTTAACAAAAGTGAAGCCCAAATTTGTAATTAGCTACAGCTGTACATGCTGCTTCCTCTATTCAAAAGTCTTCTATCACTTTGAAGCTGGTTAGCTCATTTTATTCTTTGTGGGAACCAATCTTGAATACTAGATAAAACCTCGCTCTCCATAGGCTGAGTTCAAACCAACCATTCTTTGTTCCAGTTGGGATGGGGGTACAATGCACAGCAATAGCTGGACTGAAGGGAGGAGAAGGAAGAGGCCTTAAGCAAACTTGTGAACATTGTATTAAATAGGTATGAATAGTATACATCTGTAATTTAAAACCAAGTCAAAGTTCCATGTCTAAGTTATATATACCTTAAATTCCAATTAAAATTAAATGCTTCTCTTCTATCATAGAATCAAAACATGACCTGATGTTTTTTCAGTATCATTTAATCCTATTTCATGTATGGCTCATTGATAGAATCTCATATAAATTAGCCTGGGCTCTGTGACTGGGAAGTTACCTAACCTTTCTACTCTTCAGTTTATTCATGTATAAAATGGAGATAATAATAGCATCGACTTCATTGGGTTTTAGCAAGGATTAACTGAGTTAACATTCATCAAACACTTCAAACACTGCCTAATACACAGTAAGTGATATTAGTGTTAAATTAGTTTAAGATCTGGTCTATTTTAGGAGGTACTTTTTTCCTGTCCATTATTGATGTTATTGATCAAAGTCCACAAATATAAGGACATCTCTATTAAGTTAATTAAACTGATAGGTTATAAAGCGGAAAAATTGGGCAAAAGAACAAGGTATTTTCTCCAATACTTTGTTTATATATGGTTGAAAACCCTAGCAGGGGAAAATGCCCTACCACTCTTTCCTAAGATTTTGGTATTTTTGTAGTGCTGCGTAAAAACAGGAGTATATTTAACTCGATTGGCTTACTCCCGAATTACAGAAAATTATCACAGAGTAATTGACACTTCTACTTTCAAATTACCACTCCAGTTATGTCCAGAAAAAAAAATTACAAAAACTGATAAGGTTGGGCTTTCACCAATGGCAGTTAAAATTTTCCTGAGATAATTCCATTTGATATTTGACAGATAAACATCAAAGAAAGGAGTTAATAGAAAAATGGCATTATTTAAAAAAAACTCAAAGATTTATGTGTAAAGATCAAAAGTTAGAATTTCAAGTTATCAGTGGAGTTTGTTCAGATTAAAAGATACATTCTAATAAGTCGGGCTTTCCTAAATAGTATTTTCTTAATTTAAATATTTCTAAAACTCATACATATATAAATCTCAATAAAATCTTGTGATTTTTCAGGTAGGATTTACAGGGTAACACATCAATTAAGACAATCTTGAGTATTTTATTTATTTTGAGAAAGGCTCCTAATTTAAAATCAATTTGACACTGAGAAAAAAAACCCTCTAGATGTTCTTTTAGTAACTATCAAAACTAAACCCAGGATTAACTAATGACCAAGAAAATATCGGTGCAAAGTAGGAAAGTACTGTCAGAATTGAGTAGCTAGAACGTGTCAGGTTTTGCACTTGTTAGTTCCAAGGTAGGATGGTCAAGTGCTTGTGGGTGCATTTTTACAAGGCTAGTGTTGACAAGGAGAGAAAGACAAGATAAGAGGCGGGTGGGTCTTGGATTCCTGCCTCAGACAATTATTTTCCGCAGTACAAACTCCCAAACAGCAGTCAAACTTACGTGGTTCCTAACTACTTCAGTTTATTAATAATGTGCTGACAAAACCCCAACAACCAAGCAGCAATGATGAATCGCACTCAAATATAAAAGCAAGTTGAATCAGGCATCCATAACTTGGGTTTTTGTTTTGTTTTGTTTTTTGCAGGTAGCAAATTTTTAACACCCATTCAGAAAAGATTTTTTTTGAAAGATTAATTGGTTTCTGCATTCTTTAAAATTCAGAATTCAGTTCAACAGTTGGCAGTTTGAATTTATTTTGTTTCCAAATGACACTTAAGGCCACTATTGGTCCTGACAGAATCAACATAAAAGATACTTTTTTTTTAAAGATTTTATTTATTTACTTGACAGAGAGAGATTACAAGTAGGCAGAGAGGCAGGCAGAGAGGCAGGCAGAGAGAGAGGAGGAAGCAGGCTCCCTGCTGAGCAGAGAGCCTGATGCAGGGCTTGATGCGGGGCTTGATCCCAGGACCCCTGAGATCATGACCTGAACCGAAGGCAGAGGCTTTAACCCACTGAGCCACCCAGGCACCCCAAAAGATACAACTCTTATAATTATATTACCATCTCAAATTTCCTGAGAATAGCTTGAGATCTGACAGGCCCATCATGGTACCCCGCTGGAAGTAATCAGCACTCAAGGCACTAAAGGCAAAAACACCTCTAGGGTCTTGGTAACCCCACCAATATCCACCCCTTTCTTTCTTCAAAACTATTGTTGCCTGTCCCCTGATGGTGCAATGCAGACACAACCGTGGCAAAGTCGCCAGAGCTCCCTTGGCTTACCACTTGCCTACTGATTCAGAATTGTTTTTCTGACCATAACTCTTCCCTAACGTATCTTGCTTATCACGCTGGACTTTCTCCTTGAATCATGACTAAACTTGCTATGTTCTCTGAACTCTGCCTTGGGACAGTTGCTTTAGTTGTGCAACCTTATTAGTTGGACAGCGACTATCTCAGCGGCTCATGTCTTCCTCCTTTTCTCCATCCTTTATACTGTGGAGACTAACTTGTTTGTCACCTTTCCCCTCTCAAGTCAAAGCAGTTATAGAAGCTAGTTATAGAAGTTAGAGAAGTTATAGAAGCTACTACCTCCAGTAGTAATACCTTGGCTTCCTTGCCACACTAATTTTTCATCACATTCTTGGGTACTGAATTTAAGGTTTGTCTGATACCTACCTTAATAAATTTGTTTCCCCTTAGTTAAATAGTTACAAATGTGATTGAGTGTTCTTACTTACCAACTGTATAATTTTTTTAAAAAACTGATGAAAAGTGGTTTTGTGTTTACCATAAAACAATTCTATCTTGCCACAATGAAAGTGTTATATTTTTACAAGACAGTCACAATAAAAAATAACTCAGAAATGTTTAAAACTCTAATGTGATGGTTGTACTCATACTTGAAATCTTTATCTGTTAGGAGTCTCAGACTATGACCCAGGCCTTAACAGAAATAAAAGAAAAATCTGTCTAACTGTGACAAGCTTATTTAAAAAAATTAAGAGTAAATTAAAGAGAATATGTTTTGTTCAACTGGATTGAAATTAGAGCTAGTTACAGGGTAGTTCTCCTAAAATAGCCTACTCAAAAAATTTTACCTACCAGGAAAGGTATACATTTAATCATAATGAAAACAACAAGATATACTGGAGTCAAAAAGCTGAAGAACCAGTATCAGGGCCAGCTGCAATTATAAAAGGAAAAATCTAAGAAACCTTCGATTACCAAAAACATGAAATCACAGGTCATATAGGCATAAGCCCAGGTTAAACCCTGTGGCATACTTCCGATGTTCTAAACATACAAGGCCCTAAGCATAACAGAGGCAAAATAGAATAATACTCGTCTATTTCCCACTTCCAACCTATTAAAGAGAAAGGGGACTTACAGTTTATTGACAATAACTCTTGTGGTCCAAAATACAATTCCTGCCACAAGACTTGAAAATCCATTCATTCTGGTTAAGGACATTTAGAAGATGTTCACATCTTTGATATCACTCATATTCCCCAATTTGGCCCTTTCCATGTTCACTTTTTCTCTGTGAATCCTGTAATCCCTGGCCCTCTGTAATTCCTAGCCCTCTGGGGCTGGACCTCTTATCATTTTGAATTAATTAAATGCAAATTAAAGGAAAAAGTATCAGTAACTTTGTGTTAGTCCCCAAGAAAGGGTCAATACTATCTCAATAGGACCTCACTGTGGTATGGTCATATTATTATCTAACTCCTCACAATAGTAGGAGCCTCACTAGTCTCCGCCATCATTTACTCTGAATCTCAATATACAACTTCACCTGCTGCTTTACAGCAAAACAGAGGCTACTAGATGAGAAATCCCTCAACATCTCAATCCCTCCCCCCACTGAAAACAAATTGGAACCTACTCTCTATTTGTGAACTTATATTCTCCTTTTTAGGACAAATTTCTCCTCCTGTCCTATGAATTTCATTTTCTTCAATTTTCATGAACACTAATCATTTAGCACTTCTCCTGAATTCCTCCTGAATTCCTGACATGCCATTCTCCTACAGTAGTACTCAAACTTGACTTCAGATTGGAGTCACTTGGGGAACTTAAAAAGATATATATTTATTGCTGGATTTCATTTCCCAAGATTTCTATGTAATGGGTGGGAAGTGTAGCCTGGGCATGATCATATTTAAAGGCCCTTCAAGTGATTTTGATCTGCAACTAAGACTCAAAGTCATTTAGGCTCTACTGGCTCATTTTCCCTAAACACAAAACATTCAAAATTACTTTTTTTCTTTTTTTAAGATTTTATTTATGTGAGAGAGAGAAAACGAGTTGTGGGGAGGGGAGAGAGAAGAAGCAGACTGCCCCTGAGCAGGAGGCCTAACCTGGGGGGGAAGGGGGGAACGGGACTTGATCCCAGGATCATGACTGAGCCTAAGGCACTTAACTGACTGAGCAACGCAGGCACCCCTGTGTTTACTTTAAAAAAAGCTACTATTCTAAATATTTTCCTCTTTCCTTTCTGTACAGTTCAACCTCTCAAAAAGATACAATCCATTTGTTTTCTTCCATCATTTTCTTTCTTTTCTCAAGCCTATGTATTTGAATGCTGCTTTTAATCTTCTATTGAAACTACTACCAGTATCATCTTTGGCATCTACTAAATTAAACAAAAACTATTGTTTTTATGCATCAGTAGTCTTCCTTCTGAATGCTGTAAGAGGTCTTCCTGGTTTTTCCTCTTTTATGCACCAGATACATTCTAGGGGCAGGAGCTCCAGTGATGAATAAGACAGAGTAGGTTCTTGTTCTCACAAAGGTCATATTCAACTGTGGGAAAACAGATGACAAAGAATAACAGATAAAGAAGATCGTTGGGTTGTTTGACAGAGAATAAGCAAGGGGCAAAGGGAATGTGCATGAAGGATGATTTTAGGTAGGTAGGTCAGAGAAGGCCTCTCTAAGTTCTGTTTGAGCTGAGAAAGGTCAGAAAATGTGGTAGAAGGCACTCCTGGCAAAGTCAAAATGGGCTGGACTTTGAACACACTTGACGTGTTTGAAGAAAAGAGTGGTGTGGCTGAAGCAGAGTGATCAAGGAGCAGCATGGTGGAAACAGCACATAAGGAGTTTGGATTTTATGCCAATTGTAATAGAAAGATATTTCAATGTCCTGATCAAAGCCCATAGCTTTCTGATTCACCTCTTAAGGTGAAAGTGGTGCTTCCTTTTCTTCATCCCTTGAGAATGTTGTATGATTTTATTATTTATTTCCCCTTCATCGTCAGCACTTCCTAAGTATTCCATCAAAGACTCTCCATTCTTCTCGCAGTACACAGACTCCTTTGGTGATCCAACCTGTGATTTTATCCACCACTTGTATTTACTGATGACTGTCCAGGATCTCTTTTGAGCTCCAAACCTGTGGTCTAGCTGTCAGTATACATCAACATAGACTCAGTGGTCTCAGACCAGCTTTTTCCTTTACCATTCCCTAATTTAGTGAATGATACCAGCATCCAGTCAGAATCATTGCAGGTAGACTTGGTTATTCCATACATTTAGTCAATAGCCTTACCACATAAAATTTCTTCATTAAAATAGATTTCATTCATCTCTTTGCCTGCACTCTAACACTGTTATCTTTGGAACACCTCTCAACTGATAAACCCTTTTTCTAGTTTCAGTTCTGTCACAATCCATTTTGCTGACTGCTGCCAGATGTATATTGTAAAAACAAAAACAAAAAAAATCCAGATTTGATCAAAAGGGACTCATGCTTAGACATATTTGATTAAGGGAGTTCTTTTTAATGTGCCTCTATATGTTTTTTTGGTGATAGTTTATTGAATGATTGCTATAGGCCAGTTCCTGATCTAACAGTTATATATGTATTAACCCTTTTCTCACATTAACTCTTTTTTTTTTTTAAAGATTTTATTTATTTATTTCACAGAGGGAGAGAGATCACAAGGAGGCAGAGAGGCAGGCAGAGAGAGGTGGGGGAAGCAGGCTCCCCGCTGAGCAGGGAGCCCGATGCGGGCCTCGATCCCAGGACCCTGAGATCATGACCTGAGCTGAAAGCAGAGGCATTAACCCACTGAGCCACCCAGGCGCCCTCTCACATTAACTCTTAAGAGGCAGGTTCTATTAGTCCTTCCACTTTACAAATGAGGTAACTGATACACAGAGAGCTTGAGTAACCTGACCAAAATATAGAGCCAGTAAGCAGCAGCACTAGGATTTAACCTGATTCCAGAGTCGTTGCTGACTAGATTCGAATTTGTTAGTACCACACACAAGTGTCTGCATGGCTACCCTTTGAAAACTTCCCAGTCTTCATTTCTCAAACATTTCTCTTATATCACATTCTCAGGCTATATTCAACATATTATAGGTCCCTTGCTGACATCTTTCTCTCATCCTCTAGGCCAGGTCCCTCTGATTGTGATAGCTCTGTTCTCCTTTGTTACCCAATCAAAGCTTCTTTGTTTTTTAAGACTGTCAAAGTCTATTTTGCCTCCCCCCAGAAAATCTCCCAGTTACTGTTGTTGTCTATTAGTGCGTTATCAGTTTGTGCCTTCCTCTACTATAGAAACTAATCCCCTCTCTGTCATCTCAATGTTTGCTTAGATTCTCCTTAACATTAAAAATTTCTTAAGGAGTACATCTTTCATTTCTATATCCCAGTAACTTGTATAATGACTGATTCATAATATATCATTTTTAAAATAAATTAATGTACAAATACCACCACCATCTACTGCTAAACCATTACAATTCAGATTCAAGGTGATCTAGTAGAGACGGTGGTTCTTAAATATGGGGTACATAATAAAATCATTTTGAAAAATAAGATGAGAACATCTCTAAGCATAGGAAAGCTACCCAGTTGTTGACTAATATAGGCAGGAGTAATTGTTAGTTATCAAGAGACTACCATCGGGACATTGCACGTTGGATGAGGGGACAGACGCTATGAAGGAGAAAAAAGATACATTAAAATTGTATACTAGACTCAACCAAGAACTTAATAACTATCTTGTGCTATTAATAATTACTACCTTTCCTGGGAAATGAAACCAACTAGTCACAATCATCTCACCACATGGAAGATGTGCTTTCTGTGTTCTACCATACTATAGATATTCTTATACAAATAGAAAAAAATAATCCGTCAATCACTTTGCCAAGTTAGAATCTTGGAATTAAACTTGTGATTTTTACATTCAAATAAACTGCCTAGGGAGATAGCTTTATAGAGAGAACTAGTGGGTTTTTTTTTTTGCAGGGAAGCATTTAAAGAGTAGAGGTATTAGAAAAGAGGGCTCAAGAGTCTGAAAATCCAGCCAAAACTAAAGCTTCAACATTTAAAGAAGATTGGTACTTGGAAAGCTATTCACTAGTGCAGTGTTCCAGCCTGGAAAGGTGGAAAATAAAATGCTGTTTACAAGTTTTCTCTGGTTTGTTATATAAAATGTGTTGTGCGTGTGATATCTAAATTTAAAGTAACATGATTTAAACTGCACTACGTGATGAAGAGTCCTCTGAGGTCACTAAAGCTTTGATTTTCCAGTTAGCTTATTTTATAGCTAGTGCTTTGGAAGCCATCAAGTCCATAACGAGATAGATCAATCAGATTGTTTTTATTGGTCTACTGCGTACCATACACTATACACAGCAGTATTCATTGAATCAGACTGCTTGGGAACAGCAGCTTTAACCTTGAGACTAGAGCAGAGAAAATAACAGCTTCAAAATTAAATCTCCATGAATTATATATATTCTTATATAAAATTGAATTTTTAAACAGTGTCAATTGAAATCCGTTGGTAATGAACCAAGTGCAGTTATTTCAAAGAGGAATTGTGGTCAAAACATCACATGTTCGCGGATTTAAAAAACCTTTCTGAATTTGATATTCAAATATCAGACTTTGCAGTGGTTCAAAGAAGACCATGTTTGTAAAATGGCCTCGGTAATATATTAAAGGTAAAGTAAAAACAAATAGAGGACCTCCAGAAGTTGCTTCAGATGCCTATGATTTTACATTTGTTTATCCCCCTTCAAAAAAGAATCTAAGGTAAATTAAAAGAGGTAAGGCAAGCCAGTCATATAGCAAATGGCACATTCATGGTATACAACATAGGTTAATGATTTTCTCCAGATTTTTGAGGAGGCTCAAAAGTTGATATTAAAAAAAAAAAATCAATAAATTGCCTGACCTCCTGGCTTCCTAAGTACAAATCCTTAGCTTTACCAATGCTCAGTTTCTTCCACAAAAACTCAAATAGCAGTTGAGGGGAAACTGGAGAAATTGGTGCAAGGATCACTAAGCAGAACTAGCATATCCTCAAGACAAGGTTAGGAGTGCACATTACAATATCTAAATAACTATAAACAGGGTAGAATTCATATCCAAAGGATCTGATCTATGGAAGGAGGAGATGGAATGAGAGCCTGGGAGTTGAGGACTCCCAGGTGGCTGAGACTGTTTCAGTTCTAAAGAATTCCTCCAAGTTGAAGTTAACGTATACCCGAACTTGTCAGAGGGGAAAAAAAAAATAGATCCTTTAAGTTAGCTGGTAAGGAATTAACCAGTGGCCATTGTCTTAGAGATAAATTTCATGGTGCAGCTCCCATCTTAGCAGGCAACTTGATACAAGTCCCAAACTAGCAAACAAGTACTTGGCTCTAAGGAGCCTGCATAGAATCCACCAGTGTAGCTGAGAAGCCAAATTCCAAAATACTTATGATGCATGCAAGTAGTGTACATAATTCCAAATATAGTATGAATTTGGTTTACACTAACCCAGGCACTGAGGAGGCTGAAATTTCATGATGGTCTCTCATACCTCATCAGCAAGCCTGAGGCAAACAGAGGGCTATCATAGAGTTGCCCAGAGCACTAAACTGTCAATATTCTCCTGTCCCATCTGATACCATGTCCAGAACTAACAGTTTCTTATGATAACGTTCAGACATTCCCAAGGCTTACCTCTCAGCCTCTGTCAGGAAGAATTTCACTAAGAAATACTCCCAGTATTCAAGACCTCAAAATTAAAACATTACCTCTAAATTTTTGATGATTAGACTGACAAGGGGTCAAAAATTATATTCAACTTGCAGATGAGATAAAATTTTTTCTGCTTCATCTTGCTTTTTTCCTTCTCTACCACCAGATTATAAATTCCACAAGTGCAGAGCCAAGTCTATTATATCTACCATTATACACCCATAACCTAGTAGGTGCTCATTTAATATTTATAGAATGGTAAATGCATGAAGAGATGGAAAAATGTTGCTGCTGAATTAAAAAAATAAACCTGCTCTTGAGTTTTTCAGGACAACTCTTAGTGACTCTCTTTTCTTATAACAATCTCTTTATAACAGCCCTTTACAACTTGGCGCCAACTTGGTTTTTTGGTGTTATCTTTTGCAACATTTTTTTATGCTTCTTGGTATTCAGTGAAAATATTCAGTATTTTTCTATGTTAAATGTCTTTCTTACAATAAAGCAAGCACCTAATACTTGTTGAGAAAATCCTGTGAATACTATTTATGATAAGTTATCAAATCATCTCTTCAGTCTCCTGTGCTACACTGTGATTTTGTTGGATCTTTGCCTTTCTCCAAGCCTAACTCAGTATCTTCTACATAGTGGGTATTCAAAAAATATTTGTGGATTGAAAGATGAATAATAATTTCACTAGGTACTGGTCTAAGATAACCACGGTAATTAAAATTTGACCAAACATAAATCTATGGTTTTATTCAATACAATAGAGCTACCGATTGTGAGCTGACATCAGGTTCTTAAAGAAGGACCTATAGCTAGAGGCAAAACATATGGTCAAAGTCACAGAGTAATGGTGCCTAAGGACCACTGTTTAAACAGAAGGCATCTCGTTGGCATTTTTCTTCAAACTTCTCTGAGCCTGTGGCAGTATGGCAAGAGACCGCGAGACATATTAATAGAGCTCGCAGTCTATAAGGAAGTAAATGTGACAGCTGCAATTTAAACCTGCCTTGGGCAAAACTTAGGGATAAAAGAGAGGCATGCTTAACAAAGCTTCATATTTAAGAAAAAGTCCCCAAAAGTGCACAAAATGCACAATTGGGTAAAACTAAGTTTTATAATAGATACCTGTCTATAGAAACTGACAGAGTTTACGATGGAAGAAAATGGTCTACACATTTGCTGTGACTCAGACATCATTCCTCTCTGCCCTCTTTGCTCTCAGACATTGGGGTTATTGGCGACAGAGGATGCAAATCAGAAAGACACTGATGACCAGACAAGATACCCTAACGCAGAGGGTGTCCTCACTTATGTTCAAAAAGTAGGGAAAGGTGCTACCATGGAATGATTCCTTCAGCTGACGTTCTCTGTGACTCCTGAGTTTAATCCAGTTCAAGAAAGATTTATCGACAACCTATCATGCAGCGTACACTGAAGCAGCTTTGTGTAACAGTAAGTAGGCAAAAATAGTTTATGCGGATACAAACCTCAGCTTCAATCCATGCCTCAACACATTAGCTCCATGAGCTCTTTTATTTTTATTTATTTTTTTTTATAATTTTTTTTTTTAAGATTTTATTTGACAGAGAGAGATACAGCGAGAGAGGNGTAGGCAAAAATAGTTTATGCGGATACAAACCTCAGCTTCAATCCATGCCTCAACACATTAGCTCCATGAGCTCTTTTAATAATAATGGTAAAAATAATAACCATACTAGTTGAGGGGTTACTAATCACCAGTCGCTCTGCCAAGGGTTATATAATTTAATCCTCCTAACCAACTAATGAGATAGATACTGTGATCATGATCTCCCTTGTAGAAATGAGGAAATTGCAGCCTAAACAGGTGAACTAGTTTTCTTAATGTGACAATTAATACATAACAAAGCTGAGATGTGAATCCATGCAGTCTGACTCTACACACGAAATCTTAATAATCACTTGATATTATTTCCCAATTCACTTACAATTTCTGGTACTGTTTCCTCATCTGAAAAAAGAAAACTGACAGAAAAAAACTTCCTTGCTGCATTATCATGAAAATTAAAAATACTGCAATTTTAATGACAGGAATAAGGTACAGAAGGCATCTAACATCGAGTCACTAAATTATCTCCATTATAATTCAGTATTATATTTTTCATTGATTTTTCCCATTCTTGAAATTTCACATACTTCATGGTTTAAACTATACAATTTAAAATTCACTTATCTTTACATTCTTTTTTTACTTGAGTATAGTTGAACCTCAATGTTGTATTAGTTTCAGGTGTGCAACCTAGCGATTCAACTTCTCTATACATTATGCTATGCTAACAGGTGTAGTGGCCATCTGTTACAACATTATTACAACACTATTGAGTATTCCCTATGCTGTGGCTTTCTTTCCTGTGACTTATTCATTCCTGAACAGGAAGCCTGTACTTTCCACTCCCTTTCACCCATTTTGCCCATTCCTCACCCCTCTACCCTCTGGCAACCACCAGTCTGTTTCCTGCATTTACAGGTTCAATTCTGCCTTTGGTTATTTTGTTTGCTTATTTGTTATTCATTCAATTTGTTTTTTAGATTCTACATAAAACTTTCTCATATGCTGTTTTGTCTTAATTGCTAATATTTTCAACACATTATAGCCTTCTTTTCCTACACAGTTAATTAATACATTTATGGATGAAACCATGACTCATACAGCACACACCCCCACTTAATTTAGCCGCTTTGGAACTTACCTTCATTTCATTTCTCTGTTGCCTTCTGACTGATTAGTGAAATCTGGGTTCTTGATGTGCTGAGTCCTCATTTCCTCCACTGTACAAATAAGCCATCACCCTCAGTCTTTCCATTTGGATGGCTGCCCTGAGGTCTAAATTTGTGGGACAGGAAGGACTGGCAAATTCATTTGATGACCATGATTCGTAGTCTCAGGCATGCACGGTTTTGGGGCCAGAATCCATTGCTACGCACCTGGCCAGGTGCCTCCTCCTAGGCAAGGCGCCCCTTCACTGTTAATCTGCTAGGAGTGGGGTGTGCGAATCATCCAAGGAGCGCTGGGGTTTGTACCGTCGGTGGTGTGAGCCGGACTCCTCACGGACAAGCCTGCAACACGGACCTTCCTTCCACACCTCAGGCATCCGAGTGATTCTTATCTCAGGGCTCCGCCTACCAGCCTTAAGTAGATCTCCTGCGATCCCTCGAGATCAGGCATCCATTGGGAAAGGAGTTTTCAGCTGCAGCGCCGCAGGCCTGATTCTGCCATCCCCTGAGCTTCCCTGACCATCCCAGTCCAGCCTCTCCTTGGCTCCTCTCTCCATTACCACCTGCATTTCTCCCACACACCTGAGGCCACATAGCGCACCCTAGGGGGCTCCACCTGTGTCTTGTTGTCTTCCTAAGAAACGCCAGGTTCCACTAGCCCAGCCACGCCTCAGTCTGGCTCTTGAGCTTCTCACGGTTTTCAAAGGAAAAAAAAAAAAATTCATACCTGAATCATGTTCACCAAAAGCAGTTTCGGTAATAAAGATACATTTGATCTCTAGTTGCCTAATTCGTACTTCTGTTCGGTTGGTTCTAAACTCCAGATGGGTAAAGGGGGAGGGGGTAAATATTAAATCCTTAAACATCCCCTAATCCACATCTAACAGGAATACTTTTTACCCCCACACTTTTGGCTTAAAAACTACATATGAAATGTTTACATTACTTGTTCAATAACTGACACGTAATAAATGTAATTTTTTTTCTTTTGCTTACTGAGAAATCTGCCTTGTTTCTCACTGTGCTACAAGTGACTTANAACTACATATGAAATGTTTACATTACTTGTTCAATAACTGACACATAATAAATGTAATTTTTTTTCTTTTGCTTACTGAGAAATCTGCCTTGTTTCTCACTGTGCTACAAGTGACTTAGGTAAAACCATCTGCTGCAGTTCTTAATACATAACTGGTATTTAGTCAATCTAATTTCCTTTTTTTCCATTCTAGGTATAAAACATAGTTTTTAGTAAAAAAACAAAACAAAAGCAAACAAAAGAACAGTTCTGTTTAAAATAGCTGGCTATCCGAGTATGCTTTGTTTTGTTCTCACAATGTTTATCTCACATGGAAAGCTTTTAAAATCTATTGGCATGCTTTCTAACCAGGAGTTCCTTGTATGAATCATGGTTAATTGTAAGGTGCTGCTGTAAACAATCCGTATCAATTAGTTCAACAGCAAGAGCCTGTGAGAAGCTGGCATTTGCCTTCTCTGAAAGTCAGATATACATTTGGGTCCTTTTGCAAGTTCTCACTCCAGCTTGCTTCCAGTTTGAAACTTCCGTATTTCCAACATTAAAAAGTTAAATTGTAAGGTGCTGCTGTAAACAATCCGTATCAATTAGTTCAACAGCAAGAGCCTGTGAGAAGCTGGCATTTGCCTTCTCTGAAAGTCAGATATACATTTGGGTCCTTTTGCAAGTTCTCACTCCAGCTTGCTTCCAGTTTGAAACTTCCGTATTTCCAACATTAAAAAGTTAAGAACGGGCGCCTGGGTGGCTCAGTGGGTTAAAAGTTAAGAACTGTACTTCTGAGACCCTCTTCCGATAAGCTTCTGGAGTCTAGTTCCCACCAATTAGATAGCTGAATACAATATTCGGAAGGTAAAAATAACCCAGGAGCTTGCTTCGTGCCATTTTGTCAGTTGCTGCTATTGCTGCTACTAAAATAGTTCACGGACATGTTGATTTTTGGGGGGCAGTGTTCCACTCTTAAGCTTCATGGGTAACAAAGACACCGAAAGCCAGGGCAGGATTCAGCCTCCTGGTGCACAGCTGGTGGCTACCTGGGAAACAAGAGGAAGGCGCAGTAGTAGTGGTGGTAGTTTTCAATACCTGGACTGGAGCTGGGGTTTTAAATCGATCAGATTTCACTTTCCCCAGTAGTTGTAGCATATATTTCTGAGTGTCCTTGGAGGACCAACCTAAAGCTTCATTCGACTCCTCCATTTATTTTATAATCATTCAATTTTTAATATTAAATGAATTTCTGTTTAAAATTACAGTAGTATTTTCTGATGCCTGAAATGATCCCTGACCGCTACAGAACTTCTCGAGTTTAATTCTTGAGTCTGTGCTGATTTTGCAGAATTAAAGGCTTATTTTATAAAGCACTTCATTTTTGATATATTTTAGCACTACTCTGAAAAGGCTGAAAGGACTATTTTTGATTCAGTACTTTAGATTTGTAAGTGAAATGTCATGGATGGGTCATTATAGCAAGAAATTACCTAATAGTCCTCTATTTCTACTATCACAGGTGTCATAGAATTTGAAGTCAGACATTATTGATGGATATACTAGCTGTGAATAATTTAACAGGCATTAAATATAAAATTAGTAGATATGGATAGATTTTTATATAACCCTATATAAAGTTTTAAATGTTAATAACATTAAGTAAATGTTAATAAATGTATCCTCTATCAATTTTTAAGGGTTACAGGAACCCAAAGACATTCAAATTTCATCAATAAAATAACTTTATTAAAAAGAAACTATCAGAAAGGTTATTTAGCTTTGGAAAGGATCAGAACCTAACCTTTACAAAAGAAAGAGAATGCTCCTATATACACATTTTTTTTCTAGCTGCTACATTCTTGGGGCCATTTCTGATGCTAACAGAACCAGATGTCAGCTGCTAGAAAAGCAAACCAAAATAATGGAATTTTTAAAACTGAGTGAAAAGCAAACCAAGGCAATAGACAATGAAGAGTATGGGTGGGAGGAAGAGGGGAATAAAATTAATCAAAACATGAAACATCTTTCTGGTTAAGAAATTCAAATTAAAACTTTATAATTTTGATGAAATCTAAACTTTATCAAAACGGTAGTATGAATGCAGAAGAGATCAAAACCTGAGGTCAGGTTTTATATAAAAACCAAGAGTCCATCAAAGGAAAAGGTAAGTACAACATAAAACAGACATATTTGTGATTTGCACCATTAAAGAGGTTTATTCGTCGAGGTTTTACAGTCATTACTGAGTTTGTTTTTCATAGAATGGCTAGAATGTGTACCCCTTGTTACATATTGTTTGGTTACTTTTTGTATTTCATTACAACAGCATGTTAGGAAATAGATTTCCAACATTTTATATTGCTGGGTAAATTGCAAGCTGCCAGAGCCAGGAGATCTTGTAATACAAATTTCAAGATTCTGCAAATACAGAGACTGTATTTAGGTTTATTTTAGAAAAGATTGCAGGGTCTTGACAGGGTGAAATAGGGTTCTAATGGACAAAAATTTGGGCCTGAGGTAGACAATCACCTTGTCACTCTTCCAAGACATTTTTCCCACTTACTGGCTTTTAGTGCCCAAGATAGTATTTAGTTTTCAAGTATGGACTTCAAAAAAGAATTAAAGTTGATAGGGAGCCTTATGGGAGAAGAAAAAGACAAGATAATGGATGATTTGTACTGCAGGCTTGTTGTACCATTGATTTGACTGTTTTACTTAAAATATAGACTCCTTCAACTTCTGCATGAAAATTCAGGTCTATGTTATTTAGTTGCCTAAATACACTTAAAAGTTATCATATAACTTCAATTAAACTTTGCCACTTTGAAATATTGACATTAAAATAAAGAAAGAAGAAACTAAAGATATCTGCTTATGAAAGGGATTGGCATAGATCACATGGTGAATTTTCATAATTTAATCCTAGATTTTTCATGCATGATTCCTATCAACTGTATAAATGGCATTGAATAACAGTCTGTCATAGGCATAGCATGCCATAGCAGGACTTGTCAGAGTTCTGCATCCATTTCACCATAAAATGTGCTTCTCCTTTTTCTGCAAAGGACATGCTTCCTATATATATTTATATTTTCAATCAAATGCAAGGGTGTTTCCTTTAATCAGGACTCCTGAAAACCAGAAATGAACCAATCATTTATAATAAGTGTTACATTTCACAACCATTGAAAGGGGGAAAAATGTTGATTTATCCTGTCAACAAAATCACAGTAGGGATATCCTAATAGAGAATACAAATATTAAGGACAAATATGTCAGAGTACCTGAAAACAGTTGTGAAGGCCAAAGCATACCATAATCTATATAATTTTAGTCAAGTTTATAATGACTTGGAGCCCAATTTTTATTTGTAGGGCTCAAAGCCCTATTTTAAAATGTGACTCAATAGAAATTTTATTTTCAAATTACTAAATCAAATTTGCATATGTATCTTGATTAGTCAATGGAAAGGAACAAGTAATAAAATAAGTTTTCTGGCTCTGATAGGAAAAAGTATTATCAAAATACTGTGATGAATATTTGCTTGATGTTCTGCTTATTGATCTATTCAAAGATTACTTTTTCCCTGCATGAAGTATGACAAGAAATAAGTAGTCATTATCTTTTATGTAATCAGTGGGCTCTGCTAAAAAATGACTATATCCTTGAACTGTCTTTGCCCTAGCGATGATCAATGACCTCATAGGATCTTAAGTTAATTTTAACTGTGATTTGGTGTTATTTAGAATATTCTTTTTATCATACCATGTCTTATCTAGAGTTAACAAGACTATACTCCATATAATTTAGCTTTGGTTAGGTTATTATAGTTAATGGATCGAAACAATCAATAGAATTCCCATGATGAGGGACATCTCTCTATACATGTAAATCAAAGTTTGAAACATCTTTTTACATTTTGTTTTCCTGATTTAAACATAACCTATATTTTCACTTGAAGTTTATCTTTCATTTCTCATTTTCAAACTCATTCCTCACTTTAACTTTCTAGTCAGCTTCATTCATTTAATGCTCATTGAGTTCCTATTATGAGCCATATCCTATACTCTTCCATACCAAGCACCCTAGAAAACTTGATGTGCCCTTCGCTGATTACAGGGTACTTCCAAGCAAATTTTGTGATAATCAGTTTCTCATTTTTCCTTAGTTTCACAACCTGTGCATGTGTTGTTAACTATTATAATTCTAGTTTGATTTTATCACATTTTGAAAATGGAATCATAAAGTATTTATCTTTTGCAACTTGAATGTTTTATTCTTTTACTCAAAATTATGTTTTATATAATTATCCATGTTGAATGGTATACTTGTAGTTTGTTCATTTTAATTGCTATCTATTATATGTTTTAATATATCACAATTTATTCTACTGTTGATGAAATTTCAGTTTTTCCCATATAAAATTAGTGACAGAAGGAATATTTTTGCATATGTATACATTCTTGTGTATGCAATATTAACATAATATATATACATACATATACACATATAAATATGTCAATATATAATATTTTATATATAATCTTTTTATAGATCTACTTTTATATACATAGAGCTTTACTGGAATGGAATTGGTGGGTCACAGGGTATGTGAACCTTTAATTTTTTCAACAAACTTTTTAATGATGTGGTAAAATCAACAGTTTATGTGAATACCCAATGTTCCACAATCTTGCCAACACTTGATTTTCTTAGGTTTTCAAATTTTTGCAATCAGGTGGATATGTAATGCTATCTTGTTATGTTTCAATGTGCATTCACCTGATTACAAATGAGTTGGGTGTCTTCTCATATTTGCTGAATCATATTATGCTCTAAATGCTTTCCTGTTTTTCCATTCACAAGCAAGGTTTTTAATCTACTTGGAAATTACCTTTATTTATAATAGGAAGTGTATGACAGGTTTTATTTTTTTCTGTACATTTACCCTATTTATTGAAAACTGTCCTGTCCATGTTGATGTGCACCATGATCTCTCTGAGGTATTGTACATTCACATACATATAGGTCTGTTTCTAGGTCTCCTATTACTTTATTTGTTCAAATTTTCCAGCTGTGTGCTAATACAATAGACTTAAGTACTCCAACTTTATAGTTGGTAGGCATTGGGCTATACTGCAGAAGCAGAGTAGACCCACACCCAAAATTTGGTTTGCACGTGATACTCATGATATCACACTCATGATATCACATATAATGGAAAGGTTTAGTACTTCTAAATGATTCTTTCTGAGAGGAGACTCTGGACTCTGGGAAACAAACTGAAGGTTACAGAAAGAAGGGGGGTATGGGTGGAGGGGTAGCCAGGTGATGGGTATTAAGGATGGCACAGGTGATGAGCACTGGGTGTAATACACAATTAATAAATTGTTGAACACTACATCAAAAACTAAAAATGTACTATATACTGGCTAACTGAACATAATAAAAAAATTTAAGTAAAAAAAAAGAAAGAAAGAAAATGAGACTTGGTTAGGGTTTTTATAAGTTAGGGAGTGAGGCCAAGTTAAGTGTTCCCACATGTGGGAAAGGGCTTACTTGGCTCAAATCTGTTGAGGCCAAGAGTGAGTGCTTTCTTATCATCTTGCCTAGGTATGGGGCAGAATTGGAAGAGGGAAGAGGGAAGCTCTCCGCAGTTAAACGTTAAATTATGGAGTCAGATTCTTTATTATAATTCACTCCTGATATTTACTGACTACTAGATATGCCAGGTTTCATTTAATTGAATTTGAACTTGTTTGAGTCATTACGATGTTCTGTGAAGCCTGAAGTCTGAAAGTAGGTAAAAGTTCCATTGAATGCTTTGTTCAAGAGCCCAGCATTATGTATTTCACTGAGAAGTGAAATGAGTGTCTTGGTTATGATCAGTAATGTCTGAAACTCCAGAAGAGATAGGGTGTCTTCCTGAAACTTCGTAGTATGGCTTTAGTATATGTAGACACATGTGTGACCTCGATTTATATTTGGAGAGTGTGCAAGGCAAGAGATTCCCAGAATCTTTACCATAACCACAAAGGGGGAAACCTTAGACAAGGATTTGTTTTGCTGCATTTGGCTGGACCCACACCCAGACTATTTGCAAAGTCCATATGCATAAAAATATGCATATGCAGGCTATTGTTGTCCAGCACATCCAGTGCAAAGATGACTGCCTGAAATGTGGTTGGTTGTGCGGCCTAGAGTCCTATCCTTTATCAGGGACATGCAAGGAATGAAAAGCAGCAACTCTCTACTGAGTTCTATCTCATGCAGTGATGTACCATCCATAAATGCATGAACCCCTTTGTTATTCATTTAATAAATTGCAACAAGTCATCTGGCTGGACAAGGAATCCTCTGGCACTAGAGCAATTGACTAAGGACTGAATACAGGAAAGCTCATCCCTTCCTGCTGGTGGGATATGGTAGAGGGCTCAGATTTGTGTCCTATCACATAGGGAGGAGGCCTTGGAGGCCATGAGCCACTTCCATGACCTAACATGTAATAGGCAGCTATGCATGGATAGTCACAGGCTGAGGGTCTATGAAAGTTTCTATTTCCAGGAGAGTCCAGTGTATGGACAATGATTGCTGCTCTAATGGTACATAGCATGAGACAAAGATGGACAGTTTCTTACATCAGGAAACCGTGGGCAAATTATGACCTCAATGGGAAATTACAGGAGTCATGAGAGTCTGTTGCTGAAGCCTCTAAAAGGAATGATCATCTAGGACTCCTTCAAGCACTACCAGGAGTGCTTGTTGTATTTCAATTTGCACAGATTCTAGAGCCTTTTGTTGGACAGTCCCAATGAAAGGTGGGTTCATTTATAAGGAACACCATAGATGATTTAAGTAAAACATAATTGTGGAATTTATGGCCTCCAGATTCCAAAAAGGCCTAAAAGATATTGTGGGTATTAAGAGGGTTGACAGCTGTTTCTTTATGGTGTCAGAGATAAGAGGGCCTCAGTTTATCAAATAATTTTCAGGAACTTAACTAATCTAACAAGGCTTACACAATCTGTGCGTCAATGGCTCATCTCCTTTTTTGTGAGCTTTTTAGTATATGCATGGTCTGAAGGAATGTGTGAAATGAAACTCCTCAGAAAAGGATCTTATCAAGGTAATGTTTTACCTGTGCTCTTGGAGAAATTCGCATGCATTTAACATCTTGCCTGCAAAGGTATATTTATGTCCCTATGGAAGTTAAGGCATTTTGCAATAGATACTTCTATTAATCATCATGTTGTACACTTTGAACTTCATAACGTGTATGTCAATTAAATCTCAATAAAGCTGGGAAGAAAAAGAAGTTAAGCCAAAGCATAGTTGAAAGCTGTTGAAATAAGAACTGAAAAGAATGGGTGCCTGGGTGGCTCAGTGGGTTAAAGCCTCTGCTTTCGGCTCAGGTCATGATCTCAGTGTCCTGGGATCGAGGCCCACATCAGGCTCTCTGCTCAGCAGGGAGCCTGCTTCCTCCTCTCCCTGTCTCTCTGCCTGCCTCTCTGCCTACTTGTAATCTCTCTCTGTGTGTCAAATAAATAAATAAAATCTTTAAAAAAAAACTGAAAAGAACATGTTAGCCAAATCTATAATAGCAAAACATTTACCAATTGCTGGTAATTGGTAAAATTGGATGGAATCAGTAATTTCAAATTTCAAAAACATTGGGTAGTGGGACTTAATAGGGCCCATAGTATCAAGGTTGTGGTAATCTACTGTGAAATGGTACTCTTTTTTCTTTTTTTTTGTAGGTTTAAGAACAGGCCAAATTGAGTGGAGAAGCTATGAGGATAATCATGCTTTCTCAAAAAGAGTTTTATATAGAGTTTCAATCATTGAAGTCTTTGATTTAATTTATATGTCTTATTAATTATTTTAATTAAGAGAATTAAGAGATAGAGGAGATATTTATGGGGTCCCATTTTGCCAAATCAATTTTTAAGTGACAAAGATTCTGTTTAATTGTATTACTTACTGGGTCAGAGTGTCCATGTCTGCTATATAGGAATACTATGACCTTGGAAAATTTAGGCCATGTAATAGTTCTGATGGTTAACATGAGGTGTACAATTTTGTCCTCCATTGTACATCCTGTAATTCCTCTAAAGGTATAGGGGTGTACCCTATTTAAATTTAGTGAAGCCCCTGGATATAACTTAACCCCACTTTTAATTAAGGCCATGGGCTTTTCCAATTGCTGCATTTAGCAGGTGTTCATAATCCATGTTGTCATGTCATAGAGTGCAAAAACCAGTCAGCATCCTATCTTTTTGCAATATAAATTATTTTAGTAAATTTTGGATTTTGATTAGATCAAATTATGGACATCACTTTCAGTTGTTTGTTTCCTCCCCTAGTATCCAGGTTTATTTCTTTCTTCACCCCCCCCACATTTTTTTTGTCATTACTAGATCGATTTTGTGGTAGAGGAGGTCCTCTCTAGCCTGTTTATAAGTTACTTCCAGAGGACCGCAAATCAGTATTGTCAGGGTTAAGAAACTCCCCCATGTCGAGGGTTTCTTCATAGGGTTTAAAAACCTGGGGACAAAGTATGGTTTGAATTAACTCCCTTTCTGGTACCACAGGGGTGTTATGCTTGCTTTTCCCTATAAGCTTTGGGATTCAGATCTTTTGTGGAGATAGAAGCATGGGCAGCAGCAGCAATAGCAAAGGCAATCTATAGGGTCCTAATAAGCCATCTACCTTTAGGATCATAGACTTCAAGGACTCAAATCTTCAAATAGTAACCAATGTTCAAATAGTGTCTGCTCTTCCTCCACATGAGTAATCACCCAATGTGCTTTATGTAGCACAGCATATAGTCTTTCTCATGAGTGCTTTACAGCATGAGGCCAATGCTTGGTTGAGACACAGAAGCAGTTGGTCACAGATTGAGTCTATCCCCTGATCCTAATGTCAGCCACAGCTTACAGTGGAATAAAGACAAATGATTCAATCTAAGACACACATATAAGTAGAGGCTGAGACACATGATACAGAACTACTTTTATGTGTGTCCCAATCCTACACCTCTGTCCTTAAATGCCAACTTATAATTGAACTGACTTAGTTTGGTTAAATCTGTAATAGAGTGCCTGAGTCAGTTTGATCAGATTGGGGTAAATTGGAGGGGGAGACAAAAGATGAGAGACTGTGGATTCTGAAAAACAACCTGAGGGTTATGGAAGGGAGAGAAGTGGAGGGATGGGTGAACCTGGTGGTGAGTATTAAGGAGGGCACGTATTGCATGGAGCACTGGGTGTAGTGCATAAACAATGAATCTTGGAACACTGAAAAAAATAAAATTAAATTAAGATGTTACCAAAAAAAGAATATTATAAACTGGGTAGGTTAAAAAGCAAACGTTTCTCACAGTTTGGAATGTTTAAGTCTGAGATCAGAATGCCAGCGTGGTTGGGCTCTTTGTGAGACTCCTGCCTGGTTATGTCTTCACATGGCCTTCCTTCATGCATGTATGCATAGCAAGATCTTCTGTCTCTTCCTCTTTTTATGAGTATAAATTTCATTGTAAGGGTCCCACCCTTGTGACTTAGTCCAATCCTGATTACCTCCCAAGGTCATACCTCCAAATACAATCACACTGGAGATTAGAGTTTCAAATGTGGATTTTGTGGGTCACAAACATGCAATTCGTATAGCACAGAGCCAGAAGAGAACACAGCAAATGTAGCACAGAGCAGCATAGCTCAAAGTGCAAGCTGGCAGTCAGTCAGTAGATCAAAATGTATGCATACCACCAGGCAGCAAAGCCAGTAAGCAAACCAAAGCAAAAGAACAAAGACCCCTGGTGGTGATAGACATTCAACTCACAGTGCTAATGCTTGTGTCCACCCATAATAAGCACTACAGACCCCAACCCAAAATATGGTTCTAATGTCAAGACTGATAATGTCATATCCACATGAAGAGTAGATGAAACATTTATTACTTATCAAATGAGGCTTTCTGGGGACAGCAAGTAAGAGTTCTCGAGGAGATCCAAAAATGGCTTCAGAAAGTGAGGAAAGGGGGCTTGTTTGGGGTTTTTACTGTGATTGGGGCCAGGCTAAGGGTTTCTACACTTAGGCAGATGTTTCAAAAATTTGAAGCTCCATCTAGCACCAAAAGAAGGAAACTCAGTCATTCTTATTAGTCTGATCGTTTGTGTGACTGAAGGGAAGAGGAAAGGATGAAACTTAAAAGCACTCAAAATCAAATAACAAAATATGGAATACTTTGAATGAGACAACTTCCCACTTACATAATTATAATAGGCTTTGCTGGGATTCTCTTTGTGTTCATCCTTCTTGGAGCTTGTTGGACCTCTTAGATATATACATTCATGTCTTTTATCACATATGGAAAGTTTTTGACTATTATTTGCTCAAAGATTTTTTCCCTCTGTTCCCAGTCTCCTCTCTTCTGGGACTCCATATATTCATATGTTGCTATACTTGATGGTATCCCTTATGTTCTTAGACTCTGTTCATTTTTCTTCATTCTCCTTTCTTCTCTTCAGAGAAGACAATTTAAATGAACTTATAATCAAGTACGTTCATTTTTTCCTCTGTTTACTCAAATCTGCTCTTTAAAAACCTGTCAGGAATTTTTCATTTCAGTTATTGTACTCTATAGCTCCAGAATTTCTGTTTGGTTCTTTTTTCCAATTTCTATTTCTCGGTTAATATATTTTTTTGTGAGATGTCATTCTTCTGATTTCCTTCAGCTCTTAAAGCATACTTAAAATACTTGATGCCGTCTTCGTCTAGTAAACCCATTGCCTGTGCTTCCTCAGAAACAGTTTTGTTATTCTCTCCTATGAATTGGCCGTACTTTCTTGTTAATATGCATGCTTCATAATTTTTTGTTAAAAACAACATTTTGAGTATTATAATATTCTAACTCTGGAAGTCAGGTTCTTCTTTTTCCTCAGTGTTCTTTTTTTGCTTGCTGTGATCATAGTAGCTTGTTTCATGACTTTTCTAAACTATTTTGTAGTCTGTATTCATTGTAATGTTTTGACATTTAAGACTCTGTTCCTTTAGCTTGTGGTCAGCTAATGTTTTGAAAGAGATTTTCTTGAATGCTAGGAATCAAAATTTACTTAAAAAAAATCTCTTCTAGCTTTTGCAGGTTGGTTCTGTGTTGGAATATCTTTCAATGCTAGTCATACCATTTAAAAGTCAACCTTAGCCTTCACTTTCTGCTTGTGCTGAATCAACAGATCTACCAAAAGTAGAAGTCTTAAGGGTATAATTTTTGTATGTTCATTACTGCTTGATTTTCTTCTGCTTTTCTTATGTTTTTCACCTCTTTGTCTAACTGGCCTGGTTCATATTTCAAATCTTTGTAAAAAAAAAAAGTATATTTATTTCGCAAAAGGTTTTTTTTTTTGTTCTATAATTTTTTTCCTTTCTCATAGTACCTTGCTCTTCTTTATGATGCTTTTATTTATTATTTCCTTAAGGCGTCATTCTACTGCTTATATTTTCTCTTTATTTTCCTTTTTCCTCTTTGATTGCTTGTTGGCCCTGGGGGTTATTTTGTATTCATGAAAGTCTATTAAGGACAAATATTTTATTTTTAAAAATTAATACTTAATTTATTCATGCTATTATTTTATTTAAGTTTTAAATACATTTTATAAATCAATTATGAATTTAGAAGTCTTTGAACAACATATGTTCAATTTCAAAGGAAGTTAATTGTAAACTTTAAATTGCATTTATACATGTCATATTTTTAATTTCCTTCTAAATTACTTCAATTGTCTTATTAAAACAAAACCTTCCTGTGTATTTAAATGATTTATAAATCTAATAAAGTAAACTTATGAATATGATTAATCCCAAGTTCTCTCAGAGTTTAACACTGACTGTATGCTTAATAAGATTGCATCTCTAAATCAAACAACTAAATCAATTATTTAATAGTAATTAGAAGACTGTCACTCTAATAGGCCAAATTCTCTTAAAGATTATAAGTGCATAAAATACTATAAATGTAGGTACAAATCCAAGTGGTCTAGGAAACTCATTCCCTTTTTCCTTTATGTACTTTACCAAATATAAAGCTCACCAGATTTAAAGTAGCACAATAGAAAAACATAAAGTTCTTCAGATGCTCCACCTTTCCAACAAGGATATATCCTCCCTCAAGAAGCTCCTATTGTTATATAGTCAATGAGGTGATCCCTACCTTTTTCTAACTTTTTCATGATTATGCACAGAAACATAGAAATGGGCCCCCTCTTCTGCTTCTCTTACATATTGTCTTTTCTGAAGGACCTACACAAGCTTTTCTGAGATAATGAGAACTCAAAAAATTATATGTACTGTACTACAGAGTTTTGTGCGTGAAAGCTACTCCAATAAACCTTGTTGGCTTTAATAATAATATCAACACACAATTTCTCTGCTAACAGAAATATATACTTACAATGATTTTATATATGAGGAAGACAGTTCTCACTTTATTGAAATAACTTACTATTTTGTAGCTGCTTTGTTTTGAGCTTCAAAATTTTAACAGCATTTGGTCTTGGATATTATAAAATCAGTGTCCCTGCATTTATTAGGAAATTTTACATTCACAAACACCAAATTCTATGGTCAGTACCTATTAAAATTTTATAGGAATAATGAAAGCGTGTTCTTGTCATAAGGAAAATTATGGTGAAGGTAGACTATAAACATTAAAGAGGTCAATGTCTTCTAAGAAAGAGAATGTAATTTGAGCTGTGGTAAAATTATCAGATTATTCTATATTTCTGGTAATCTTGAAAGAGAGGGAAGGTAGAGGACACTCAANGAATGTAATTTGAGTTGTGGTAAAATTATCAGATTATTCTATATTTCTGGTAATCTTGAAAGAGAGGGAAGGTAGAGGACACTCAAAATGGTGGAAATATCAGAAGAAAAAAATAAGTTGGTAGTAACATATTTGTGAATGTTTTTAGATCTAACTTAAAAACGTTGTGACTATAGCAATGTGGAGATAACTTTGTGAAATTTAAAATAATAGGTTTATTATAGCAAGTCCTTCTGTATTAATAGTAATTAACCATCTGCAGCTTTCATATCATAAGCAGAAACTCATGATAATTCCCTGTTCACTAAGGCATGCAAAAGCTATTATTTACTCATTAGCACATTAGTTTAGTATTGTTCCTTTAATTACCAAATTTTTAGATATAAAGTAATACAAGTTTTCTTTCAGTTTAACTTACGAAATATAGAATATGTATTTTCTCATATGCTGCCAATGAATATATATCTCCTGACTGATTATTTTTAAATTTTATGTCTAGAGAGAATTAAATGTTGACTACTCAAGTTTTTCTGCTAGGAGAAAATAGATTTCCTGTCAATGCTTGGGTGACATCACACACTCCAGAATACACAATAAAAATACATTTATTTCATATCTGATGCCTGGCACAGATATTTCTGAAAGGCAGAAGGCATGTAAAATGTAAAAACTCCTAGAAAAGTGCTAAATGCTGTAATCCAACCTGTCATAACTGTATTGCTCTTTAAAGATATTGCCTGAAAAGAACATTTAGAAAACTCTTGGGTTGGTAAATCAAAATACTTCAGTTTTCTCAGCAGCCAATTAAATCAATACAATATCACTCCTAAATATAGCACTGTATATAAAGAAGTGGAGATGTGGGAGCTGAATTTTTCCGATTTTTATTTATTTTTGCTTCTTCCTTTAAAAAATTTACTTATCTATTAGATAAAAAGAACAGGGAAGACATGTTTAAGGATGTCACCTAGCTCAATTTTAAAATTCATCACTAATTAAAAAAAAAACTCACTGCATAATTTGTAGGGCCCAGTACAATATAAAAATGCAGTATCCCTTCAAAATGATTAACAATTTCAAGATGCTATCGATCCAGTCGCAGGGTCTTCCTATGCTGGGAGACCACTGTGAATAAACAAATCACATATCCTGCTTGTATATAAATAGAATTGTATGGATTATGCAATTTAATATTCTCAATTTTCAAATGAGGAAGCATAAACCCAGAGAGGGTAATGGCTCACACATGATTACAGAAGATATCCAGCCTTCAAAATAAATCTGGGGGCGCCTGGGTGGCTCAGTGGGTTAAAGCCTCTGCCTTCGGCTCAGGTCATGATCTCAGGGTCCTGGGATCAAGGCCCACATCAGGCTCCCTGCTCAGCGGGGAGCCTGCTTCCTCCTATCTCTCTGCCTGCCTCTCTGCCTGCTTGTGATCTGATCTCTCTCTCTGTGTCAAATAAATAAATAAATAAATCTTAAAAAAAATAAATCTGGTATTGCTTTTCCTTAAAATATATGTGAAAACATCTCATATGTTAAAAAAATTTTGTAAGTAGAGACAGAATAGAAAAAAAAAACCAAAGTGTTTTCAAAGATTATTGATATCTAAAATATATAATAGCATTATTAACTATTCACCTAACGGGTAGCGTGGTAGTTGGACAACATTGTGAATGCATTTAATGCCAATGAAATGTAAACTCAAAAATGGTTAAAATGATAAATTTTACGTTCTGTGAATTTTACCATGGTTTCAAAAAAAAAGCCTATGTAATGGTTAAATTTATGTGTCAACCTGAGTAGGCTCAGGAATCCCTGGATAACTTGTAAAACATTTTTCTGGTTGTGTCTGTGGGGGTGTTTTTGAAAGAGATTAGCATTTCAATTGGTAGACTGAGTAAAGAAGACTGTCCTCACCAATATAGGTGGGTGTCAAATTGCCTTAAAGTCAGAAAACTCAGCAAATATTTTATAATAACATTTGCCTTTGATTCCCCATAATAAACAAGATTTTTTTAAAAAGGCACTCTAACCTTGACTTACCTTCTAAAACTTAAATGATAAACTGTACCTCTCATGAATTTACAGGGCTGTAACTAACATGAAACTACAAATCATCTATTTATTTAATATTTGAAAACATTAAAATTTCCAGTTACTTTTTAAAGTTACAGAATAAGAGAAAACAAAGTATCAGGTCTTTTCTTATACCCATGATGATGCACTATGAATACCATACTTTTTTTTTAATACTGCACTTTTCCATGGGTGTTAGATTTCTATCAGAATATTTGTTGTTTAAATGCTAGAGATAGATTTAAATTTTCCATAATTTTTCTTTAATTAGCTTCAACTTAGAACTAGTTTTAACACCTTTTCTACAAACTTGAGTGCAAAATTCAGAGAGGCATTGTTCCAATGCATCCTTATGCAAACCGATATTACTATATGCTTATAATCCACTACACAAATGAGCATAGCATTATTATATCATGCCAGCATGGTCTTTCCTTTTAATTCTTTTGGAAAATTGGGCATGTTATATTAAGTCTGAAGAAAAAACTGTATAACTCTCCCTGAACTAATTCCTTAATAATAAAATTCCCACTTGATTACATTCCAGTTGAGATCTATTTCAATGGCTATAAGTATTAAGCCTAAAAAACCAAGTTAAAATAGTTATCTCATTAAACCAGATACAATATTGACTTATAAAAACAAGAAAACTTGACATCAAGGTCACTTAGTCCTATGTTGATAAAATTTTGAAGAAATATAGGTTCCCTGTTTTAAATGATTTACATTATTTCCTAATTTTAGCAACTGGTGACTAAGAATTAATTGACTTTTATAAAGTCCTTCAGGAGTATTAATTTAGTGCAATTTCAAGTTAATGAAGTATGTGCAGTATGCATCTCATTTTTAATTTATATTTAGCCCTTAAAACTAAAATAATTTTAATTAACATTTCTCTGGAAATGAAACTTAGTTGCTTTTGGCTTACTAAAGTCTGATATAGATTCTAATCTAATATTAAAATTAGTCATTCTCACATGGAAGAAAGAGATTTAATCTAGGATTTGGGAAATTGAAATAATTTAGAATTAGAAACTCTTGATGCCTATATATTTAAATAGCTTTATTTTGTGATTATACATATAAATGCATGCCTATTTCTATAAGAATAAGATCATACCCAAAAACATAAAGTGATTCTAGCCATTCTGACCTGTGTAAGGTAAAATCTTATTGTGCTTTTGTTTTGCATGTCCCTGATGATGATTGATGTTGACCATCTTTTCGTGTGTCTGTTGGCCATCTGTATGTCTTCTTTGGGGAAATATTTGTTCATGTCTTCTGACCATTTTTTAATTGGATTATTTGATTTTTTTGGTATTAAGTTGTAAAAATTCTTCATTTTTTATATTGACTCTAATTAGATATGTTGTTTGCATATATATATCTTCTCCCATGCAGTAGGTTGCCTCTTTCTCATTGATGGGTTTCCCTTGTTGTTCAAAAGTTCTTTGGGATGACTGTGTTTCTCATTTGGTTGGTTAAGCACCCAATTCTTGATCTCAGCTCAGGTCTTGATCTCAGGGTCATGAATTTGGGCCCCACATTGGACTCTCTGCTGGGCATAGAGCTATTTAAAAAAATATATTTTGGTGTATTCCCAATAGTTTATTTTTGCTTTTGTTTCCCTTGTCTGAAGAGATGTATCTAGAAAAATATTGCAAAGTTTTATAGTTTCAGGTCCCACATCTAGATTTCCAATCCATTCTGAGTTTATTTCTGTGTATGTATGGTGTAAGCAAATGGTTTAGTTTCATTCTTTTGCATGCAGTTGTCCAGTTTTCCTAGCAGTTTATTGAAGAGAATTTCTTTTCTCCATTGTAAATTCTTACCTCCTTTGTCATAGATTAATTGACCAAATAAGCTTGAGTTTATCTCTGTGCTCTCTATTCTGTTCCACTGAAAAGATAAACATTTGAGTAAACAATCTGGTAACTACTAGATAGCCATTTGGAAAAACAAATTTTGATCCCCATATTATATACCAAGAATTTCACACAGAGCCAAAAAAAAAAAAAAGTAAAATCGATACATAAAATCATACAATTATTAAAAGAGAATATGGACAACTTCTTTAAAACCTGAAAGTAGATATGGCCTCTCTAGGCCTTAAAGGCCAGAAGCCATTAAAAGAAAAATAAAATTAATTTGACTAGCTAAAATCAAAATTTCTATTTTGCCAAAAGCATGAAATATTAACATATCCAAAGCTATATGACTAACTTGGAAGCAATGTTTGCTAGTTATATCACAGACAAAGAGCTAGAAATGCAGAACAAAATAGCCCAATGCAAAAACACATAATTGACATTTTCAGAAATTCAGTGAAAGGAACACAAATGATACTAAATATATGGAAAGTTGCTCAAACTCAGTCATAATATGAGAAATAGAAATTGAAAGTACTAAGATAACATTTCTCAACTATTCAGTTGAGAAAAATCCAAACATAAAGAAATCCCTTAAATAGAAGAAAATTCCCCAAACGGATAAAGCTAACTATGCATCAAATTAGAAACTAAACCACAGAAAGTATTCTTTGCAAATAACTCTTTGCAGTATTAAAATTATTTATATTTAGTAAGATACATTTTAAAGACACATTCTTCAAAGTTTTTAATATTTAAATTTCTAGTTTATTGGTATGTATTTTTAAAATTTTAGTTTATTGGTATGCAGAAATTGATATTTTTATACATTGTAGCAGAGAATAAATAAGTTAATACTATCAATATTATCAGAAGATAAACAAAATTAGAAAATTAAAGTAGTTATGCTGTATGCTAAAACTGAACTAGATTATAAACTTACGATATATATTTTTTCTTGCTTTGAACTTTGAAATGGCTTAGAAACCACATTACATTGCAATTAGTACCTCAAAAGTTGCATTTTGCACTTCAAAACCATTTATAGCTAAAAATAGGTAGGTTTTGGTAAGGAAAAGAACAGGAGAGTGGGATATTTTATTGTGAAAGAAAACAAGGTGTAAAGTTTCCCGGTAGCCCTCCCAGTAACGGCGGATTAAGCGAGACACCAGACGAACAGGCACAAGGGGAGATTTAATAGAGGCGCCCTCGGGTGAGGTTCCGCCGACTCCGAGAGAAGGGAGTCAGGGAAGTCGCGCCCAGAGAGGATGCACATGGGTTTTTATGGGGAGGGGAGATTTAATAGAGGCGCCCTCGGGTGAGGTTCCGCGGACTCCGAGAGAAGGGAGTCAGGGAAGTCGCGCCCAGAGAGGATGCACATGGGTTTTTATGGGGTTTGGGAGGAATGGGGAAACATGACCATAATTGGTAGGAGATTGGGTGGAGTTTAGCCTTCAGTTTCCCACCTAAGTTTGGTTTTGGCGGTCTTTTGAGATGCGGAAGCTGGTGAGGGCGGGAGGTCCTCCGAGAAGCTCCCAGGGTGGGGCCGTAAGATGGCGGGTGGGCAAGATGGCGAGTTGGCCGCCATCTTGTGGCTTCCTCAGTTCCCCGGAACGATTGGTCCAACACAAGGAACCTTTTAAAGGCTATGACAAAAGGACTGGCAAGCCGAGTTCAAAGAACCCAGAGTGGTAAAGGCTGTGACAATATGAGCATCAAAAGAATAAGAATTCCAATTGAAACATTTTAAATCTATGAATATCCAGAAATTTTAAAAGATACTTTGAAAAGAAAAACCGGAAAATACCATTCTCACTACCTGAGATGGTATATAATCAAATTTTTACTTTGAAAAATGGAAAAGGAAAAATAATAATTAATATTGTCTGCTTTTGCAGTAGGAATTAGGCTTCATAGTAACCAAATATTCTAAGCTATTAAGGGAAAAACAGACATAGAAAATTAGCTATCTAATAATAAATGTGCAAGAAACAAAACTAGGAAATTATCAATATACATCTCTAATAAAATGCAAGCTTTATTAATAGGAACTAACATCATCAGGAGAATGGTTCGTGTGGAACTGGTTGTTCATATGAAGAACCTCACAACAAAGGAAGGATTCTGTTGACCCTACATGGAATCACTGGTTACTCCTTATTATTACTGATGGTAAAACAATGAGATAGGATGAATATCCTCAGGTATACTATACAATGTGAACTATACAACATCATTAATTATTTAATGTTCCCCAAATAATTTTACTTGAATTTTACCAACTCTTAGATATAATATCCTGCTTCAAGAAATAGTAGGGGTTTAGGGGATAAGCCGAAGGACCCCAGGAGGAAAGTATCACATAAATAAAGTTGGGACACTCTATAAGGTTGGTCTCCATAGTAAATAGGGCCATTAACAAAGAACTTCTATAAATTAAAAGAGACCTAAAGGGTATATCAACTAGGCACAATGTACACTGCTGGACTGGTTAAGTGTACTATAAAGGACATTTTGGAGATAACTAGAAAAATGAACTAACTTCCAGATGATACTAGGTAATTACTGTTAATTAGGTGTGATTATATCATTTTGTCTAAGAAGGAAATGGTTCTATGTTTTGGAAAATAAATGCTAAAATATCTAGGGATAAGATGTTACGATATTTGTGATCATTTTAAAATACTTAAATTAAGGAAAATGATAATAATAACGCTGGTGAAGCCAGACTGTTCTCAAATTGTGATCTTGGCACTTTGCAACTGTGTGGCTTTAAGTATGTTGTTGAAAACCTCTGGTTACTCTTATCCTCATCTTTGTATTGGGGATGGTAATAATACTCCCTATCTCAAGTTTATTTTAAGTAATTTCATAAATGTAAAATACTGAAAAATGGTGACTGATCCATAGGAAGCACTATGTAACTACTGGCTCTCAGAATATGTCATAGCACTCATCATTTTGAAGAAAGGTGTTGTGATTGCTGTAGGGCATGAAATCAGCCATTAATATCTGGCTTGCTAAAATGTAACAGAGGCCCCAGGGGGTGAAGGGCCTTGGCCTTTGGAATGCCCAGGTGACCACGTGACCACTCTGCCCTTGGAATGCCTCGGGGAGTTACCTTCCCCAAGCTTTCTTAGCCCAAACAGTGACCCTGTGATCTAAGAAAGTATGCATTGTCCCTTAGGCTTTTTAGTAGAACCACAGATTAGCACATTTTATCTTTCCTGTGAACAGATCCTGTTAATTTCAGTAAAACCCCTTGTCACACATCACTTGATGTGCTTGAGAACCAGTGATAAGGATTTGTGATTATCCTGAAGGACCAATATAAGCAGGAGCAAAGAAGAGCAAAGGGTTTTGTCTCTGAGCATTGACCTCCTTGCGTTCTCTTTCACAGCAAAGTCTGGAGTAATCTTTCATCCACTGGTACAGGGATTGCTGGCCATTTCCAGCAGAAAGGGTTTTTTTTGTTTTGTTTTGTTTTGTTTTTAATTATTTACTTATTTATTTGGGAGAGAGAGAGAGACGGAGAGACAGAGAAAGAAAGAGTACAGGAAGGGGCAGAGGCAGCGGGAGAAGCAGGCTCCTTGCTGAGCAGGGAGCCCCATGTAGGGCTGGATCCCAGGACCCTGGGATCATGACCTGAGTCAAAGGCAGAGGCTTATCTGCGGAGCCACCCAGGCGCCCCAAAGAAAGGGTTTTTGTCGTTAAGTTTGCCACGTGGCCATTTCCTGAAAATAGGATGAATAAATTGTTATTGACCCATTTCAATGTATACCTAGGCAATAAATAAGTACCTGTTTAGAACACAGGATTGGGTGCTTTAAATTCTCTTGTCAGCCGTTATCTGTTGGTTTGGTTAGAAAGGAGACGATGTCATCTATCAAGAGGGATTTCCTGTCTACTCAATTTATAAATTACTACAAACCTCTACAATGGGATCAGCACTGCCACATAGAGGCCTATATTTTTTTGTGGGATTCAAAGATTGAATTTTCTTTCTTTCTTTCTTTTTTAGTGTAAACCATCAATGAAGTGAGAAATCAGCTTAAAGAACAGTCCTTTAAACCCTAAACTTTTGGGTTGATGTACCAGTATATAACTTCTTGACTCAGTTGTCTTCATTACATAGCCACATAGTTTTCCATCTTTGCTACCAAAGGAAAGAAAATGTTGATGTGTAATTGTTCTTTGAATGATTGTTACACATGTTGAAAGCAATCTATGGGATGGAGGCATTCTATCTTCTCTCTGATTTGTATAATCTGTAGTTCTACTCTCTCCATATCAGAGCAGTGATGCTTTTCTTATTATCTTTTATTAATTTCACCCAATTTTCATGGCTTTATCCAGAGGAGAATGTGTATGTTGCACTCTACAAGTTTTGTTAATTCATTTTGTTCCAAATTATTTGATATGTGCATAGTATTTCTCAATATTTTTTTTAAGATTTTATTTATTTATTTATTTCACAGAGGGAGAGAGATCACAAGTAGGTAGAGAGGCAGGCAGAGAGAGAGAGAGGGGGAAGCAGGCTCCCCGCTGAGCAGGGAGCCCGATGTGGGCCTCGATCCCAGGACCCTGCGATCATGACCTGAGCTGAAAGCAGAGGCTTTAACCCACTGAGCCACCCAGGCGCCCTTTCTCAATATTTAAAACATAAAGTTTGGACTCTTTCCATTGGTTAATGACATTTTCTTTACAACTTATTTATATATTTATTTATTTGTGTTTTATTTTGGACAGTGTATAATACAGTAGTTTTACTTTATTTTGTTTTTTAACTTAACTTTATGCCACCATTTTCTCTAGTAATGATCTGATCTAGTAGAGATCTTTAGATAAATAATCCAAAATTTTGCCCTTGTCACCTTTGTAATATCTACAACAAGAAAAGCTTAAATAAATCAGTGGTATGACAATCTTCATTGGTCATGTTCTAAACCATGTTCTAGGTCACATTCTAGATAAAAAGTATCTAAATGCAATAGTCATTACCAAGATTTAAGAGCTGACCAGGAACGATACTAACAAGACGTCAGAATAGAAAGTCCAGACTTTTGTTTCCCCAAAGAAATACGAATTTACCAGTATACAGACCAAAAGGCCTTTGAGAGAATTCCAGAATCCAGGTAAGAAGGTATAGCACTCTAGGCAAGCACAAAACAAGCAAAACTACATTGAAATGTATAAGAAAAGTAATTTCATTTTACTCACATCAGCCCCTCCCCCAAGCCAGCACAGTTCAGTGCCAAGAGAGACCACCCAGGTCTTTACTTCTTGCTTGGGAAGAAAGAGAAGAGTAGAGTGTGCATCCAGTATCTGGGCTTTTTAGAGGACTGTCTGAGGAACTGAATTCTGTCTTGCCCCAATCAGATTGCTGATGGAACTGGCATAGTTGAGATATCTGGGGACTGCTGAAAAAAAAAAGAAGACTGGGGCAGCTTGCTGTAGCCAGCAAGGCTTGGCACAATCAAGATAAGAAGCACAACTTGAAGCTTCTCCCTGGGAGGATAGAGGGAGGGCAATGGAGCACGCGTGCAGCTTCTGGCATTTCAGAGGGTTCCCTGAGGGACTGGTATCTCTCTTACCTAATTCAGAGTGCTGATGACAAGTCAATGTATTTTGGATGCCTGATGGCTGTTGAAACATATGACAGTGTGGAATCTTGCTGCTATAGAATGAGAGAACTTTCAGCGATGAGCAGACACCAGCAGGAGCAAGAGATTAGAAATTCCTGAAGGTAGAACCCACAAGCCTTTGTAATTGAGAACTTGTATGCACAGGCCAAGAGAAGTTGCACCCTGCAACACCCCTACCTCCAAGAAAGGATTTTAGAGGCCGCAACAATCTCCAGGTAGGCCGAGTGGTAGGAGTCTTCCTCTGTACGAAGCCAATCCATAAAAACTAGGAAAGGTGTTTTTGTTTGTTTTTTGTTTTTTAATCAAATGAATAGAACCCAACACAAAATTATGAGACACGTGAAGAAACAGAGAAATATTGTTCAAATAAAAGGAATAACAACAAGGATGACAACAAATCTAGAAAGTGATCCTAAAGAAATGGAGATATATGAATTATCTGATAAAGAATTAAAATAAACATTAAAAGATGTTCAACTAACTCAAATGATGCAGGAACAAAATGAGAATATAATCAAAGAGGTAGAACATATTTAAAAAAGTGACCAGAAATTTTGACATTAAAGAATATAATAACTAAACTAAAAAATGCACTAAAGGAGTCCAACAGGAGACTTGTTCAAGCAGAAGACAGAATCAGCAAATTCAAAGACAGATTATTTTAAATTATCCAGTCCAAGGAACAAAAAGAAAAAAGAATAGAAAAGAATTAAAAAGGCCTCAGGAAGTTATAGGACACCATTAAGTGGACCCATACTCACATTATGGGAGTTCCAGAAGAAGAGGGAAAGGGAAAAAACTTACTTAAAGAGATAATGATCATAAAGTTTCTAATCTGGAGATGAAAATGGACATTCAGATTGAAGACGAATTGAGTCCAACCAGGAAGATTGCAAAGAAATCTATAGCGAGACATATTAAAATCAAATGGTAAAATGTCAAAGAAAAAGAGAATTTTGAAAGCAACAAAAGAAAAGTACCTTGTCACATACAATGGAAGCCTAAGACTATATGCAGAATTCTCAGCAGCAGTCTTGCAGGCTAGAAGGGAAAAAGATGATACATTCAAAGTGCTGAAAGAAAAAATCTGCCAAGACAACCGTATCTGGAAAAACTACATTTCTAAAATGAAGGAGAAATACAGACTGTCAGACAAAAGTTGAAAGAATTCATGATTTGTTTTACAAGAAATGCCAAAAGGAGTCCTGGGAAGTCGGGGTGTGGGGGGGAAGGACACTAAAAAGAAAAACAAAAGCACATGAAAATACAAAACTTATTGGTAAAGTTAATATATAGACAAATGCAAATTACTATATTGTATTGGTAGTATATAATACACTTTTAAATCTGGTGTAGTAGTTAAAAGGCAACAGTATAAAAAAATCTTTAACAATATGTTAATAGATGCACAATATATAAAGACAGAATTTGACCAACAACATAAAGTATATTGGGAGGAGTGAAAGTGTAGAGTATTTATACATGATTACAGTTAAGTTGGTATCAGCTTATAAAAGATTGTCATAACTATAAGATGTTTGCCCAATGTGGGGCTTGAATTCACCATCCTGAGATTAAGACCTGACCTGAGATCAGAAGTCAGACACTTAACCAACTGAGCCACCTAGGCACCCCTATAAGATGTTTTTTGCAAGCACTATGGTAATTCCAAAGAAAATACTATTGAAGATACACAAAGAAAAAAGAGAGGAAAGAAAGAAAGAAAGAAAGAATGGAAGAAAGAAAGAAAGAAAGAAAGAAAGAAAGAAAGAAAGAAAAAGGAAGGAAGGAAGAAGAAAAAAGAAAAGAAAGAAAAGAAAAGAAGAGAGACAAAAGAGTTATAGAAGAGATAAAAATTTAGCAAAATGGCAATAGTGAGTTTGTAAAAACTCAAGTTAATAGACCAAGTTAATAGAATGAAGGATAAAAGTCAAATGATCATATCAATAGGGATGCCTGGGTGGCTCAGTCAGTTAAGCATCTGCCTTCAGCTCAGGTCATGATCCCCGGGTCCTGGATCGAACCCACAACTGGCTCCCTGCTCTGTGGGGAGCCTGCTTCTTCCTCTCCCTCAGCCTGCTGCTCTCCCTGCTTGTGTTCTCTCTCTCTCTGTCAAATCAATCGATCAGTCTTTTTTTAAAAAAAAAAAAGATCATATCAATAGACACAGGAAAGGAAAATTGACAACACATGGGCAAAAGACAGTTTCTTCAACCATAGCATCGGGAACTGGATATCCACTTGCAAAAGAATTTAATTACACCCCTGTCTTATACCACACACAAAACAATCAACTCAAAATATATTAAAGATTTAAACATAAGACCCAAAATACAAAATCTCAGGCAATACATAGGGGTAAGTCTGAATAACATCAGTGTTAAGAATGATTTCTAGATATGATGCTAAAAGCATAGATGACAAAAACATAGATACATAGGACTACATCCAACTAAATCTGTATAGCAAAGGAAATAACAAGACTGTTAAAGGTAACCTATGGAGGGCGCCTGGGTGGCTCAGTGGGTTAAAGCCTCTGCTTTCGGCTCAGGTGTCATGATCTCAGGGTCCTGGGATCGAGGCCCACATCGGGCTCCCTGCTCAGCGGGGAGCCTGCTTCCTCCTCTCCCTGTCTCTCTGCCTGCCTCTCAGCCTACTTGTGATCTCTCTCTGTGTCAAATAAATAAAAATCTAAAAAAAAAAAAAAAAAAAAAAGGTAACCTATGGAACGTGAGAAAATATTTGCAACCTATGTCTGATAAGGTGTTAAAATCCAAATAATATAAGGAACTCCTATACTTCCATAGCAAACAAAATAAAACCCATGTAACAAAAAACCTAATTTAAAGATGGGCAAAGGTCTTCAATAGACCTTACTCCAAAGAAGACATCTAAATGGCCAGTAGATATTTGGAAAAGTAGTCAAAAGCACCAACTGTAAGTGAAATTAAAACCACAATGAAATGTCATCTCACATGTTAGGATGGATATTATGAAAAAAAAACACACAGAAAATAACAAATCTTGATGAGGATGTAGAGAAATCAGAATTCTTACGTGCTGTAAGTAGGAATGTAAAATGGTATAATCATGATAGAGAACTGTATGAAAGTTATTCAAGAATTGAAAATAGAACTACCATATAATCTAACAATTTCCTTTTTGTGTATTTATCCAAAAGAATTAAAATCAGGCTCTTAAAGAGATACTGACATTTCATGTTCACTGCAGCATTATTCACGTAAGCCGAAAGGTGGAAACAACTTAACTGTCCATCAAGGGATGAAGAGATTTAAAAAAAAGTGATTATATACATACAATGAAATATTATCCAGCCATAAAAAAGAAGACTATTCTCTCCTATGCTACAAGATGGATGAAACTTGAGGCTATTATGCTAAGCGAAGCAAGGCAGTCACAGGATTAACACTGCAAAATCTCCCTTGTATTAGGTGTATAAATTATTCTAACTCTTAGAAACAAAGTAGAATAATAGTTGCAAGGCACTGAGAAACAAGGTATTACAACTTGATAGATACAGTTTTAGTCATGCAGTCGGAGGAAATTATAGAGACATGGTGTTCAACACTGTGCTTATAGTTAACAATACTGTACTGTACACTTCAAAATTTGTTAACAGGGTAGATATCATGTTATATGTTTCTTTTAACTACGAAAACAAAAGAGTTTAACAGAAAAGTGTTGGTCATGATAAATTGCTTTCTTTTTCAGTTTCCTTCTGTTCACTAGCAATACAGAACTCCACACCTAATTCCTTTGTGAATTTACAATTTGCTAAATTATTCAGATGTGGAACTAAAATGAGCTAGGTTCCAAGAAATAATAAACAGTAGATCCACACTACTACATCTTTAAAAGCTGGGCTCCTTCAATAGGTACCTGCCTTTTTCCATGCAAATACCTGATAATATTATTTACCTGAACTAATTTCAGAAGGCCTCTTCAAAAACTGAGTGTATTTTTTTCTAATACCTTTCTAATATCAAGGAAAAGAAAATTTAAAATGAAATTAATATATTTAAACACATGTATATTTGGGGCGCTGTGGTTTAATCTATCTATGTATAATGCTTTTTAATTCTTAAATGCCTTATTCTTTTGGGTGCTTATCATTGAAAACAAGCACTCATGTGAAATCTTCTGCAAGTTTTATGTAGGTTTTAAATAAAGGACGACTGAAAAGACCAGCCCATTCTCTACTGAAAATCCGCATGCTCAGTATAAAGTTCCCCAAGGAAATGGAGCTGGTATGTCTTTTTACATTTCTCAGCATCTAAAAATGTAGGCAAAGAACAAACATTCAATATGTTTGTAAAATTAAATATTAAGTTCTACACTAGAATGAAATAGAGCAGGGGAGCGGGGGGGGAGGGGAAGCATCTGAAAAGAATAGGAAATATAAATATACACTCAGTAGATTCAGATCAACATATGAATCCCATGTTTGCCCTAAAACTTAAGTAGTCTCTTTTTACCATGGCTGATCCAGAATTCACTGGAGAATTTGATATCAGACATTCACCTCTTACAAATTCTTAAGTATAGAAAGCTTTGTTTTATTTAGAAAACCCTGAACAGAATGATTCTAGAATAACTACAGACTCAAACATATGCTATAGTAAGTCTTGTCATTAACCTTGTATTTAAAGGAATCAACATTGTGATAGTTCTTTCCTAAATCTCTCAAAAATAAAATGAATGCTTCTTCCACTTAAATGCCAAACATAACAAATAACAAGACTCAAGTCAACAACAGTGAAACAGTAAATATGTGTATGTGTGTTCATACATAAAAATGTGAATGTGAACATATTTATATGAGCATATTGATAATACTGCAGCTTCAAAGCTGTAGTTCAGTCAGTAATAATAGATAATAGGTGACGATTTCATTTTCAAATAATGTATTTCTATCTATATTTTCCACTTACCTTCCCCAAATTAATTATCCATTATATGTGGCTAATCCACACTGAAAATGTAGAATTCTTAACTTGCTAATAATCTAGTAATAATATTATCTGGATGGAATGTGATCCTTAATTTATCATTATCATAGACAAATTAGGGTGATTATATGACTTATGTTGACATCTTTCAGTAAGAATTGTGGTTAAGATCAGGAATGACCTGCTATGTTGTCATGTATATGCTATGTAAGTGAGCATACTAAATTATATGTTGCATCTGTGTTTTAGCAAATGCATTTGAAACTCTTTCACCAAACACATTTCTAATTATTCCTTAAGACTTAACTCAAACAGCAACCCCCATGTGATGTTTTATCTGACTCCTTTAGCTGGCTTTGCCATTGTGCTGCTCTCATACTTTACACAATTCTGCCTCTCTCTCATTAGACAGGACTCTCTAAAGCCATCTCTGTATAATAGTCATCTTTGAATTTCTGATATTTAGTACAGTATTTGGCATATGGTCATTTCTTTCTTTCTTTCTTTCTTTCTTTCTTTTTAAAGATTTTATTTATTTATTTGACACAGAGAGAGAAATTACAAGTAGGCAGAGAGGCAGGCAGAGAGACAGGGAGAGGAGGAAGCAGGCTCCCTGCTGAGCAGAGAGCCCGATGCAGGCCTGGATCCCACGATGCTGAGATCATGACCTGAGCCGAAAGTAGAGGCTTTAACCCACTGAGCCACCCAGGCGCCCATGCATATGGTCATTTCTTAACAATGCTTTTTGAGTAAATTTACTGGGTGTACCTCCAGTATGCTAATATTGAAATATTTTACATGAATGTCAGGCGAAAGATGGAAAATCAACCTCATAGATAAGTTTCTGGTGCACCCACATTTGGGGAGGAAGACTATTAAGATATTGTGCTGTGTTTATAGGAAAATAGTTGAAGTACAATCTACAGTAGTCCAAGGGACTTTAGTATTAACAGAAAAGGCTGTGACTTTACTTTATACTCAGTTATCTGAAAGTCATAGGGTGGCAAGGTACAAATTCTACCTTTTGGTCCTGAACTAGGTATCTAGTCATCCTTAACTCTTTTTTTTTTTTTTTTTTTTTTTTTGGTAATGTGACACACAACAGTAGTCTTATAAAAACTCTAGCTTATATAATGACTAGACAAAATTATGTAGGTTTTCACCATTCATTGCTTAAATATTTCCCTGAAAAATGTCAAAGGTGTACTCCTATCCTAACCAAATAGAAACCATTATCAGGAGCCCAGCTAAACTGTTCCTTCAATTTCTAGAGCAGCACTAATGTCAAAGTAGCTGCTCCTAAGAAAACCATGGCCTTTATTTATTTTTTAAAGTTGAAAAAAATCTTTACAATAGTAGTAAGAGCCAAGAAATAGTTAATACATACATCACTCCTCCCTTAGCATTGCAAGATTTTTATTTCTCTCACAACACTTCAATCATTTCAGTGTGTCATCATCAACCACTAGAAGTTCATGAAAATGCAAAGGATTAAATCATTTGGCTCTAAATCATCATGTGATATGGCCTTGTCAATCTTTTCAAAGAAATTTATATTCTTTGGGATTTTTTAGCAGATTCTGCAGAGTCTCCAAAAGGATTAATGGTGACCTGTACTGCACAAGCTTGCAAGAAGGCAGAAAATACAGAACTAGGCTGATAATCGGGCTTAATTTAATATTAGAGTACTTTACTCCAGGCAGTAAACACCTTACCTCAGCCTTTAAGGCTTTCTCCAGTATTTGATTGAGCCACAGGGAACAGCATATCACCTTACTCATTGCTGAACTGATGTTCTCAATGTCTCTTTCACTTTCAAATACCTTTGAAGTCCTACAGCACTCGATGTTTTGCGAAGGAGTGCTCCATTCGTGTTCAAAAATGATTTGGTGGGGATGAAGTCTACATATTTAGTACGACTCAAGTCTGATTCCTTTATGACAAACATAACTCAGTATTAAGGATTTAAGAATATACATACTCAGCGTACACTAAGGCTTAATAGCCACTGATTTATTAGTGAGTTTTTTATGCATCGAGTGTGGGATTTTTAAAGAATTTTTTGAAAGAAGTATATCCTGTTTTCAGGTACATTTCAGACTGTGCTTTACCTAAATTAAGATATTTATATTAAATTGTTAAGACTCTGTGTATAATAGTAAAATCTTCCACTTTCTGTTACACTAAGAAAGCTTATATTTACATGGCAAATTGTTCAGGAGTCTGGAAATTTTATGCTATAAATAGAATTAGGGATAATTTATATTTTAATTCATTTTGTAGTGCTATTTAGTTTTTGAAAATGTATTGTTTATCTTTCCTCAAAGCTTACAATTTTCTTGTATTTCTATTATACCTCTGATTTTATTTTACACATTATGGGCTGAATAAATGTTTGCTATATTGTATCATGAAGAGTGATCCTTGAAGAAAGAAAAGAATTACCAGTACAGACTATATACAGAATTATTAACAAAATATTACAAATATTCTTTTTTTTAAAAAAATATTTTATTTATTTATTTGAGTCAGAGAGAGAGAGCAAGCATGAGCTGGGGGGGAGGGGTGGGCAGACAGAGGGAGAAGCACACTCCTTGCTGAGCAGGGATCCCTGCCAAGAGACTGCATCCCAGGACCCTGACATCATGACCTGAGCTGAAGGCAGATGCTCAACTGACTGAGCCACCCAGGCGCCCCAAAATATTACCAGTATTCTATAAAAATAAACATGGACTCTTTATCCATACCTAGAAGGTAGAAATTATTAAAAACTATTGTAACAAAATTAATATAATAACATAAATAATATAAAATTTTCTGAAATTTTAGAAGAAAATAGAAATACTTTCTAAGAAGCATTTCTCAGAAAGATCCATGAATGGTTATGGTGTTTAAGTGTTATATAACTGGAGGGGCATCAGGATGGCTCAGTCGGTTAAACTTCTTGATTTTGGCTGAGGTCACGGTCTCAGGGTCCTGAGCTCAAGCCCCAAGTTGGACTTTGTGCTGGGCGTGGATTCTGCTTAAGATTCTCTATCTCTCCCTAAGCCCCTCCCCACTCTCTCTCTCTCTCTCTCTCTCTCTTTCCCTCTCTCAAGAAAAAAAAATGTTACATAACTATGGAAAAAATCCCCATGCAATTTTTAATTTACAGGGATGTAAGCATAAATATATTTACTTTTATATTAAAAGATAAATGTACTTACTAATCATTTGCAAGTATTCCACAAATCATTGCCAATAGGTACTTGCTGAAGAGATGAATGAGTCGGATGCTATTTTCTTGATGATAATATGTCCAGACACATTGACAATCTTTAACTTTTTAAAAAGTATGTGTTATAGATTAGAGTAATTATAATCATGGGGCCCAAAATATTTTGAAAAAGATATCTCGTTTTTTGCTTTTCTGAACCAACTGTTAATTTCTCTAAGAATTAAGATTGCCTGTTGGATACAGAACTGGCTAGGCAATTCTTTTTGATGATTACTGCTCTGAAGAGTTGATATGTAAATGCAAATAAGTTTGTACAATACACACATTATAATAAAAAACTTATCAAAATATATAATTATTTAATAATCTGTTTTCCATGTTGAGGATGAGAAACTTCAAAAAAGAAATTAGTGTCACTCGCTCTTTGTTATTTTTTGAAAGAATGAGCAAGTAAATAAATGAAAAAAAGGAAAAAATTAAAAGTGATGATAAAATTTTTTTCTCATGTTCAAATGATCTATTATGATTTTACTATAAGAAAATGAACTTTAAAACAAACTTACAATACACAAAATAACAATCAAATTACACAGTTTTGGTTTTGTATTAGGTTGTCCTAATACAGGATCAAATTGGCATATTGGACTCATAAGAATCAGAGTTCTGACCCAGTATCAAACTTTACTAATAAGGTTAAGAATACAGCCTACCTATAGTCATTGACAAAGCAGTAAAAAGACAGATACATCAAGAACATTCCAGGTTCTAACTTCCAGTGTCAGATATACATCTTTGTGAAATCTCTAACACAATGGGAACATTTGCTTCATTAACTGTCTTCATTCTATACCCCCAGAAAGTTATAAAGTTTAAACTTTCTCCGTATAGCTATGTATCAGAGATTCTAGATTCTATTTACTAGTTATACTTCTAAAAGCATTTAGAGATAAAGCCTTTTGTTTCTATAAAATATTATTGATCTCTTTATTTACCCAGAAGTCCCCCTGACAAGAAAAATTGCCAGGTCACTTACCTCCTTTTCTTTCTCTTGAGGTAATGCCCCTCCAAGGAAAAGAAGAGAAAATATAGCATTCTAACTATTTAATCTTCCTTCTTTACACATATTAAAAGCTTCCTGCTTTATAAGAACTTTTAAAATTCAACACAAAAAATGAATAATCCAATTAAAAATGGGCAGAAGACATGAATAGATATTTTTCCAAAGAAGATGTATGTATGGCCAACAAACACATGAAAAGATGCTCACATCACTGATTGTCAGAAAAATATAGAACTACGATAAGATACTACTTCTCTCTGGTCAGAATGGTTAAAATTAACAACACAAGAAACAACAGGTATTGGCAAGGATATAGAGAAAGGGGAACCCTCTCCCATAGCTGGTGGGAATGCAAACTTGCGCAGCCTCTCTGGAAAACAGTATGGAGGTTTCTCAAAAAGTTAAAAATAAAACTACCCTAAAATTCAGCAATTGCACTACTAGGTGTTTACCCAGAGAATACAAAAATACCAATTCAAAGGGCTACATGGACCCCGATGTTGATAGCAGCATTATATAAAATAGCCAAATTATGGAAACAGCCTATGTCCATTGACTGATGAATGGATAAAGAAGATGTGGCATATATACACAATGGAATATTACTCAGCCATAAAAAAAGAATGAAATCTTGCTGTTTACAAGGACATGGATGGAGCTAGAGTGTATTATGCTAAGCAAAAAAATCAGAGAAAGACAAATACCATATGATTTCACTCACATGTGTAATTTAAGAAACAAAACAGATGAACATAGGGGGTAAAAAGAGAGGCAAACCATAAAACCATAGTTCTCTTAACTACAGAGAACAAACTGAGGGTTGCTGAGGGGGCAAGGTAAGAGATGGAGTAAATGGGTGATGGGTATTAAGAAGGGCACTTGCTGGGAGGAGCACTGGGTATTATACGCAAGTGATGAATAACTAAATCTACTCCTGAAACCAATATTACACTGTCTGTTAACTAACTAACTGGAATTTAAATTCAAACTTGAAAAAATAAATAAAGATGCTGCTTGACTGTTCCATTCTTTTCAGTGAAATATCTGCTGATAGGCCTATATCTGCTCCTTTGCACACAATATCCTCTGTTTCTTCTCTGTCTCCCAATTAGAATTTTTCATTATTACTCATCATAGATATATTGGTTATAATGTGAGAGTCTAGTTTTCACTTTTTTCTTGTGATTGGAATTTATTAGCTCTCTTAGAACTGGGGTATGATTTTAATTAAATTTGGAAAATTTTCAGCCATTATTTCCTTAACTATTTTTCCATCACTTCCTCTCTTTTCTCTTCATTTGGAATTCCAATTCCACGTGTATTAGATTGCTTAGAGTTGTCCCTCAGCTGACCAATCTTCATTTTTAAAAATCTTTTTCTTTTGGTGTTTCATTTTGGGTAGTGTTTATTACTAGGTCTTCAAATTCCCTAAGTTTCTTCTTCCCTCTCTAATCTGCTGTTACTCATCCACTTTTTTTTTATCTCAGTCTTTGATTTCATATCAAGAGGTTCATCTAAATGTATGAGGGATATGTGTGTGTATAAAACACTGTAACACAATAAACCACTTTATATAAAAAATATATCTATCTATATGAAACACTACCTCGTTACTTTCCATTTTATCACTCTACTTAACTTTTAAAACATAGGGAATCAAGTCATAATGAATATCCGTGTTTATACCCTTGTTAATACCCTTGTTTGCTAATTCTAACATCTGTTTCACTGGGTAAATTTTTGATTGATTGGTTTTCCTCCTCCAATCCTTTTGGGTTCTTCTTTCTCCCAAGCTCAGTATTTCCTCACATATCTACGGACTAGTACTGGTTAAATATTTGAGGAGGACATTGCAGCTCTCTGCACACTGCAGTTTTCAGTCTCTGCAGCTCTCTCTTCTCTGGTGCTTTTCTCTGAGAACTCTGGCTGCATTCTCCCAGTCTCTATGGTTCATTTCCTCACTTCCAGGAGTCAGCCAGTTCCCGCATGTATTCTCCTCCCTGTACTACAGCCTGAAAATTTTCTTGAGGTAATAAAATGAAGAAGTTTTAGAGATCATATCATTTGTTTCCAGTCTCTCGGAAATCATTGTAATTTACTGTTTATGTTCTTTAAAATCACTCTTTCATATATTTTGTCCTTTTTAAAAATTTATTTATTTATTTATTTACTTGAGAGAGAGAGTATGAGAGAGAGAGAGCAAGAGTGCACAAGGTGTGGGGAGGGTTAGAGGCAGAGGGAGAAACAGACTCCACACTGAGCAGGAAGCCTGAGGCTGGACTCTCTCCCAGGACCCTGGGGTCATGACCTGAGCCAAAGGCAGATGTTTAACCAATGGAGCCACCCAGGTGTCCCTATTTTGTCCTTATTTATTTATTTATTTATTTATTTATTTATTTATTTATTTATTTTACTCTTCTGGTATATCTAGTCCCTGTTATTCCATCTTGGCCAGAAGCAGAGTCATCATTAGGCAACTCTTTAGTTAATAGATTATATACAAGCAGGAAAAATCTTTTACTATACTACAAAATAGAAAAATCAGAAAACATATGACTATGTATAGATAGAAAAAGATAAAGGTAAGAAAGGAAATATACCACAATACAGTAATATTAGTATTTAAATAACAGATTTGTGTTAATGTTTTTCATTTTCTCCCCACCTTCTAAATTTTCTCTGAGCATCATGGATGACTGATTCTTTAAGTATACAGTGAGATTCTGTTTTGAGTGAAGTAATTGGATTTGCCTAACAGAAAGCTTTAAAATTTCAGCTTCTGTAGAAGAGCCCCTTATTTAGAAAATATGGTGCTAATGTAGCAAAACCTCTGTAAGAGTTCTCTTTTAACCCAGGAGTAAATCACTCCTCCGGTAATCGAGTAAATTACTATCTCCGGCCTTTGCCATTTTGGCTTCTATAACCCTATAAACATCTCTAAATATGCCTTTTGCTATTTGTTTTATTACACAAATTGAAAAAAGAGGTAAATGGCTATTTCTCTTTTTTTTAAGTCACCTTATTAAGAAAAAAAGAAAAAAATTACTCATGGAAATAACTTAAATGGATGTTAGCTCCAATTAACCTCACAAACTGATATCTCTCCTCATTTTTATACTTATCCCTCATTAGTCTAAAGGAATGAAAAATACTCATCTTTGAACAACGTGTTTTGTGTTCATAATATCATCAGTGATAAAAAAAGTTAGGGTAAAAATAATGTCTAACCTTAATCTATTTTGTAAGTAATTCATTTATTCATTTACTCAGCAGATATTTATTTAGAGTCTACCATGTGCAAGGTCCTGTGTTTGACATTAGGTATATACCATGCTGAAAAAAATCATACATAAATCCTACCCCCTTAAAAAAAATCTTGCTCCCAACCTGTTTCTGATTCAGTTGGAGAACACAAAAATGCATGTTTCAAGTTATTTATTTAATTATTCATAAAGATACTTCTATTACCTTACTCTTACAGCGCTTTGTACTGTAGTCCTATTGATGGAGCCATCTGCATTCACTTGTGTTTTTTTTTTCCTGGCATATTATGGCCAGAGCTCAGATTTTTTTTCCATATTGAGCCTTATTAGCTCATGGAATAGTTAAAACCAGGTCTGAGGGCGCCTGGGTGGCTCAGTGGGTTAAAGCCTCTGCTTTCGGCTCAGGTCATGATCCCAGGGTCCTGGGATCGAGGCCCGCATCGGGCTCCCTGCTCAGCAGGGAGCCTGCTTCCCCCTCTCTCTCCCTGCCTGCCTCTCTGCCTACTTGTAATCTCTCTCCCTCTGTGAAATAAATAAAAATTAAAAAAATCTTTAAAAAAAAAAAAAAAAACCAGGTCTGAGCTGAAAACTTTCACAAATCTGCCTTAATTCTGCTTCCTGGATTCATTAAAAGTTCAGAGTTCCTGTGACTTCCTGAATCCTGTAAGAGTATACACGCATCTGTGCTTTGGGACATTCCAGCAATATCTGGTTAGTCATTTCTGCAACTCCCAGTTTGTATTTTCCCAAATCCACCCTTATATATTACTTCTTTAGAAACATATATTGCCTATGTTCTGTATGGTTCTTTTTTGCCAGTTACCAATGTGAGAATTCTTAAATAGCTCCTGGCAGAATTTCCAAAAATCACTAGCAGAAGCCAGACATCCAGAAAATGCGTGTCTTTTTTGATTTTCCTAAGTCTCAGGTAGGTGGTAATCACATACTATCTCACAGAAAAACAAAACAAACCAAAAAACCAAAAAACAAAAAACTGCTCACTCAGAGTGTTTATGACTTTGCCATATGGTATTTAAAACCTCAAGTCAAAGTAGTGTTAGAAATTGTGTAGACAGAATCAGAGCATGCTGGTTAATGTTGTTCTCCATTCAGGGACCAAGGAGATTACTTTGTGTGCCAAAAACTGAAGCCAAAGCATCTTAATATTTGACTTTTACTCTATTTTTTTAATCGACTGCACAAACCAAGAATCACATTAAGAGCCTGGAGGGTTTTTTTCCCTCACATAAAAGTTACACAGAGAAACATAATTTTTCCAAATCTACACCATACAAGAATGTTTCCAACTAATTTATGTAGCACGATGTCTGTTCATGTGCCTAATTATCTTCACTGATTATTTGCAGGTGTCAATGAATGAGAAGCCAGGGAGTGGGTCCATTGGTTTATAATAAATATTGAAATGACTTGTAAAATATATTGTGAGTGATCCACATGATGGAAAAAAAAGGAAAATATAAATATTTGTATAATTCTTATCAAAGTGCTTTTACATAACAAAGATTATAAATGAGAGAACGACAGAACCTGTTCTGACTATTGGATAAAAGAAATCTGTGATGGAAGATGGTCTGAGATTACGGGGACTCACTTTCTTCCCTCGTGAATAGAAAATGCATTTACATTATGTCATGTGAAATTATTGAACAGCTGCTTGGAAAGAGAGAAAACAAGAACAACAGCCTGCCAAGGGGATGCAGTGCCGACATGAGATCAGATGCATAGAGTAAATAGAAATGGCATTCAGGAAAGGTGATAAGCAATCAAGTAAAGACCAAAGTGAGATGCTCTGACCTTATATTTAGCATCCGTGCCAAATTAGCATAGCTGTGCAGTGTACTAGAAAATTAAGTGGAAAAAAAGGACAAAGTAAGTGTAAAATCAAAGCAGAAGTTGCACATGTTTGGAATATCTGAAATAATTATGCTCTATTTCATATCCAGAGGGTTACACTGTGGTCAGCTTATCTTTTCATGAGGAGCCTCAGGTTCAAAAGAAAATACTATGAGCTTGACCTATACTAATTAAACAGAAGCAGTGTGCTCTCTCTGGGTCTTGGCCTAGATGAGTCTGAGTGGTCTCAGGGTAAAGAGGTGACTTAAAGAAAGAACAGAGATCCTTAGCTTCATTCATTATGCTACCCTCATTTTCTTTGCTGCTCAGCCACAGTTCATTAACTCAGCAAGTTTTCTTTCCACATATTGTGTGAGGCGATGTACCCAGTTCAACATATATGGACTCACAATTGGTCAGATAGCCTCAAGGAAAGAAACAGTGAGGTAAATCAGTCCATCGTGTTCTATTCCTCCACCAGGATGCTAATCATTTCTTGACTATGTAAATGAATTTGCTGTGCCCTAAGGCTTCCTGAAGTAAGCTATTTGAGCAGAGGTAATTGATTCCAAAATAGAGAAAGAGCAAGAGTCATTCACTTTGTCTTTTATTCTTAACATTAAATCAAAGCTATTCAGATAGATGAAAGAAAATCAAAGTCCTGTTTTATTCAAGTAGTGGACGCCAGGTTCAAATCTGATCACAGATTCTCCAAAGAGCACAGCACATAGAATGTTTTAAAAGAACCAGTGGCTAGCTTTCTAACACAGAGATCCCTTAGCAGATTGCCACCTGTCCTTTTGTAGCTGGCTGGCTCCTATGAAAAAATCCATAATGAGTATAATCAGTCCTATTTCCCAGCATCCTAACATACAATAGAATCTGCAATAGGCCACCTACCAGAACAGCATAAACTTATTTTCTGTGGCTTACTTTTTTTTCCTTTTAAGAGAGAGAGAGAGATCAACTAATCACAGTCAGTTTTTCTCAGCAGGAATCATAGAAATGATTTATACTTGGAAAGAAAAAGAGACTAACATTCTAGAGCCAAATTTGCTAGGGGTCCACATTCTGGAGTCTCACTGGGCAAATACATCTTCCAACAGCATCTGGCTCCACATAAGTTTCTTTTTTCTTCACATTACTAGTGCTTCCTCATGTGACTTTCAAGTAAGTTCAAAAGTAAAAAGAAATAAAGGCAGATCCACATGCTATCTCTGTACTCCAAAACCATTTATGTTGTAAACAGAGTCAGAGAGACTTGTGATTATCAAGACTAGAAAATACTGTAAAATTAAATACTTTTTGTTTTCCTGTTCCTTTTCCAAGAACGGTGACACCTCTTTTCAGATTTATGTCTCTCAACTAGACAAGAAGCTTTTTCCTTTCCTTTATTTCTCCCTAAAATTCTAGGAAGACAGGCTGGACGTGTCTTTCATAGGGTCCAAAATGCTCAACATTCTCTTCTACCGGGTATGATCCTGCCCTGGACCCCTGGTCTGGGAAACAGTGCTAGGTCATCCTCTATGCATGGGTAACCACGGAATGGATCACCAGGACTCTAATTGTCCACTGCAGTATTGTCTATGGAAAGGTTGCCTTCAGTCCATTGATGACAATGAGTTGAGCTAATTAGACAATCTCTCTCTTGGATTTTGGCTGGAGAATGCAAAGATAAGTGGACAATTGATAGTGGGAGAAAAAAAATCAAGAATAAAGTAAAAGACAGAATGGTTTGTGAAAAAGCAATCAAAAGGTTGAGGGAGATCAAGAGAGAGAGAGGGAAAGAGCATTTCCTGGAAATGCCATCTATCTCTTTCCTGTTCTATTCTACGCAACTAATAACAGTTACAATAAACTGTCTTTTCTCATAACATAACTTACATAATTCTCTTTTCTTTCATGATCAATAATCATTTAACACAGAAAACCTGTTAGTGATGCCTATAAATCAGGAAGTTGAAAGTAATGATACTTTTTTGGCATAGTTCTGCTTACTCATTACTCTGATTCTAATTTCCACAGTCTTCTGGAAGCCTGTGGAGGCAGTGGTTCTCAAAGCATGGCTTCTCAAACAGTCACATCAGCATTACTTGGAAATGTATTAAAAGTGAAAATTCTTAAGACCAATTCCATACCCACTCAATCAATTAAATAATAAATTCTGTGAATGGGGCCCAAAAATCTGTCTTTAGAAAACTTTCCAAAGGGGCACCCAGGTGGCTCAGTTGGTTAAGTGCTTGCCTTTCAGCTTAAATCATGATCCTGGGATCCTGGGATTGGATCCTTGTGTCAGGCTGCCTGCTCAGCAGGGAGTCTGCTTCTCCCTCTTCCTCTGCCCCCCAACCCCACTTGTGCTCCCTCTCTCTCAAATAAATAAAAATCTTTAAAAAAGAAAAAGAAAAAAGAAAACTCTCCAAAGATGCCAACTAAAATTTAACAGCAAAAGCACTAGGACATTGAAATTGATTGGACTAGATTTTCCCTAAGTTCTATTCCAGGTTTCAAAATAGTATATAGCCTGAATTACATAATGTTAAATGTATCAAAAACTGGTTCAGTCAGTTGAAAATTTACCGAACAATACTTCATGCAAGGCAGTGGATTAGAGTCAAGGAATCATGAAAACGAATGAGATAATATTCAGTCAGATGGAGAAATACATTCAAGAAATAGCTACAATACAATGATATAACTGAAAATAGAGGTATGTATAAAGTTTTAGTACACATAGAAGAAGTCATTATAGACGTCAAGGAGATGGCATCTGAGCAGGGAAAAAGCAATTTCTATGCACATAGGAAATTTTTATACAATACATCACTTGGCAGGTAATAATATTTTTCCAGTGAATGATGGGATAATCTGGAGAGCAATTTCTCTTTATCACGACACATGATTGCAGAACTAATGTGGTATGTCCTTCCATTTTGAGCCAACTACTTTGTGCTTCAAATCAGAAGGGTTTACAATAATATTAACATCTAAAAGGAGATCATACCAATAGCTTTCTTATAGAATCAGTATGCATGCAGAGTCTCCAGCCTATTTTACAAGAAATTCTGTAGGCACTACCTTCAAAATATATCCAAGAATCTAATCATGTCTTATATTTCAATACCCACCTGGTTCTAGTCACCATTATCTCTCGCCCAGAACTTGTCTCCCTGCTTCCAGACTTGCCCTTCTTTAGTCTATTTTCAGCACAACAGCAGATGAGATATTGTTGGACTATAAATCAGATTATGCTATTCCTCTCTCAAAACCTACCAGAAAGTTCTCTATCTCAGAGTCAAAGCTAGCTAGCATCTTTACAATAGCCCACATGAAGAGAGTCCTCTTTTCTACTGACCTTTTCTATTAATTTTCCCTTTGTTCATTCTGTTCATACTGAACTTCTTACTTCCTAAACATGTCAGTCATTATCCCATCTCAGGAAGGGTCCTGTTCCCCCTACCTGTAATGTTTTTCATGGATATGTATAGAGCTCACTCTCTTACGGCTTTTAGAAGTTTTGTCTAGGGCGCCTGGGTGGCTCAGTGGGTTAAAGCCTCTGCTTTCGGCTCAGGTCATGATCTCAGGCTCCTGGGATCGAGGCCCGCATCGGGCTCTCTGCTCAGCAGGGAGCCTGCTTCCCCTTCTCTCTCTGCCTGCCTCTCTGCCTCCTTGTGATCTCTCTCCCTCTGTGAAATAAATAAATAAATAAAATCTTTAANGTAATGTTTTTCATGGATATGTATAGAGCTCACTCTCTTACGGCTTTTAGAAGTTTTGTCTAATAAGACTTTCTAAAAACAAAACAAAACAAACAAAAGCAAAACAAAGAAACAACTTTCTCCATTAGGACTTCTTAGGTAATCAAAAATCTCACCTTGCCCCAATATTTATGGTCCCCCTTCTCTATTTTTCTTCTTGCCACTTACCAACATCTGACATAATGTATATGTTGCTTATTTATTTTGAGTATGTCTGAGTTCCCACATGAGAATGTAAACTCAATGAAAGCAAGAATATTTGACTCTTCCTTCTTCCTTCACTGTTGTATCTTAGAACAGTGCCTAGCTATGGAAGACAAAAATATTTATTAATGAATCATTGGTATTAAAAGACTGCTCTATGCCCTTGTTTCCCAAGATACATTCCTTGATATACTTTTCCATATACCCTACCCCAGCCTTACACAAAAGAGATTTAAAAAAATGTATACTTCATCTTTTCTTAAGGATTCATAACTCACATTAATGAATGAATGATACTAAGGAAAAATCTGTAAAACTTGCTTTACTTTTATCAACCCATTTTTCCCAAAATTATTTGATTATGGACCACTTTTTTCTTTTCTATTTTACGGCTTAGTAGTTATTAAAAATTTCCTGTCATACAACTATCACAAGTCAATTTTAGTACATTTCATCACCCCAATAAGATCCTTCCTCTTCATTTGCCGATAATCCTCATTACCCTGTAACCATCACCACTAACAGGGAAAACATTAATCAACTTTATGTCTCTATGGATTTGCCTTTTCTAAACACTTCTTTTAATCTTTCAACTGCAAATTTGTACCCTTTGAATATCTCCACAATTTCTTCATCCCCAGTCCCTATTAACCACTATACTACTTTTTCTTCTACAAATTTGGCTTTTATAGATTCTACTTATAAAATGTTATCATATAGCATTTGTCTGTCGGAGTTGTCTCACTTGGCATAATGCTTTCAAGGTCTGTCTATGTTGTAGCAAATGACACAGTTTCCTTCTTTCTCATGGCTGAATAAAATTCCATTGTGTATTGTGTGTGTGTGTGTGTATCACAACTTTATTCATTAATCCATTGACTGACAGGGTTCCACACCTTGTTTCCAAACCTTGGCTATTATGAATAATGCTGCAATAAACAAGGGAGTGAAAGCATATTTTCATATGCTGTTTTCATTTTCTTTGATTATATATCCAGAAACAGGATTGCTGGAACGTATGGTACTCCAATTTTTAATTTTTTGAGGAAGCCCCAAACTGTTTTCAATACTGACTGAATCAATTTACTTCCTACCAACAGTGCACAAGGATTTACTTTTCTCTGCATCCTCACCCATCTTTGTTATCTCTTGTCTTCTTAATGATTGCTATTCTAACAGGTGTGAGGTAATATCTCATTGCAATTTTGATTTGCATTCCTCTGATTAGTGATATTGAGCATCTTTTCATGGTAGTATTTTATAATCCTATGTATTTATGTGGTATCAGTTGAAATGTTTTCTTTTTCATTTCTGATTTTTAGTCTTTTTAGTCTAGTTATAGATTTGTTAATTTTCAGTACTTTGCTTTATTGATCTTTTCCCACTGTTTTTCTGGTCTCGATTTCATTTACTTGAACTCTGATCATTGGTACATCCCTTCTTCTGCTACCTTTAGACTTGGTTTGTTCTTTTTCTCATCCCCTGTAGTATAAAGTTAGGATATTTGTTTAAGATGTTTCTTTTTTCTTAATATGTACATTTATCACTATAAACTTCCTTCTAAGAATCTTATAGTGTCCCATAGGTTTTGTTGTGTTGTTTAAACTAAGGGAATACTATTTGATGCTGTCTTTTCCACATTTAGCCAGTTTTAGTAGCCAAAGAATCAAAATGGAAATGATTGATCCATCTTAGTCAAAGACTTTCGAAAAGACAATCAAAAAGAAATTTGGGGAAAAAAAGAGTTTTCTTGTATGTTTAAAAATAAATTGTGTCCATAACCATATAGAACACTACATCAAAAACTAATGCTGTTGGCTATATGTTGGCAAATTGAACATAATAATAAAAATAAATAAGTAAGTAAATAAATAAATAGTGTCTTCTTTTTTGTTTGTTTTAACCCACTGAGCCACCCAGGCGCCCTGTTTGTTTTTTGTTTGACTTTTCCTCATTTTACCAAACTGTCTCCATTATTGAAGGTGATGTTTGATCTGTTTATTGAGCATTAACTGCTGATAAGCCTTATATCACAGTCTCTTTGGCTTTCTCCCTGCATCGATCTGATTTTAGAGGCTTAGCTTTCTGTGATCCACTGACCCTCAGCTGAGAAGAACAACACATATAATTATTCTTTTTATTCAATTTTCATCCCAATAAATGTCCAACAAAAAGATGGCTTTTAAAATGTCTGTCAGTTTCCAATGTCTTATAGTCTCATATTTCTGTTATAACCTTTGCATGAGGATAACAACAATGGACTAAAGGGACTAGCTTTAGTGTCAAACTGTCTAGGTTTGAAATCTGGATTTGACACCAAATGTAACCTTGGGCAAGTTAACTGATTCCCTATGCCTTAGTTTCCTCATCTATCAAATTGGGTGGTAATAATACCTACTTCATAAAACTGTTGTAGAGATCAAATAATTAAATGATTGGAAAAATCATTAGAGCAATACCTGCATATGATAGAAATATGTCAAAAATCTCTTGTGCATCATGCAGGGAAAGTCACAATAATCAAAAGCTGGTTAGCAATTCCAGAGTACAAAGCCCTACCCCAAGGAAGAAAGATGACATACTGATTAAAAACTTGGCCCTTGAAATCTAACAAAACTAAATTAGGATCCTGTCTTTATCTATTTACCCTGTCTGCGATCTTGGCAAATATCAGTTTCTTCATCTGCTTATTGAAGCTAGAAAAAAAAAATAAGTATGACAGTTTCTATTTTATAATAATTGGGGACATGTAGTATAAGAAAATATAGCAACTATTATTAATACTATCATCCACTCTATTAGACCTATTTTTTAAGGTTGTTTTGGAGATTAAATGAGCCAGTGTATGTGAAATAATTTTGCAAACTCCAAAATGTTATATTAACTCTAAGAAACCATGTTCCCAGAGAAAATTATACAGAAAAGGTCACATGGAAGAGAGGTTTGCTGTATTTCAGTGAATCTATGATGTCATCAAACATGAGATTACCATATACCACCAGGTTATTAATACACTTCATATAACACAAGATAATAAAAATGAGACCATCAAATTATGACGCGGTTACTTCTCTTAAGAATTTTGTTTTTGTTATAGGTTATGTTTTAGGAGTATTATTTATACATAGATGCTTATATTACACTTGTTGTTATGACCTTTAGCAATATTCAATAATTGTGTGGACAGCTAGCCTCCTTTATCTTTCTGATCTCAGGGAGAACATTTTTTTTCCTTTCTTTTTTTTAAAAAGATTTTATTTATTTATTTGACAGAGAGAGATACAGCGAGAGAGGGAACACAAGCAAGGGGAGTGGGAGGGGGAGAAGCAGGCTTCCCACTGAGCAGGGAGCCAGATGTGGGGCTCCATCCCAGGACCCTGGAATCATGACCTGAGCCAAAGGCAGTTGCTTAACCAACTGAGCCACCCAGGCTCCCCAGGGAGAACATTTTCATTAATTCACTCCTGATTATAAGTTTACTATAGAATTTTTATAAAAAGGCTTTTCATATTAAGTTCTCTTTTATTCCTGTTATGCAGGGTTTTTTGTTATTTTGGACTCTTAATGAATAGTATATCAAATACTTTTCCTGAATCCATTGAAATGCTGCTATAGTTTCTCTATTTTTGTTAATTTGATAAGTTATACCGATGAATCTTGAAATGTTAAACCAACTTTAGTTAACATTTGTCATATCAAAAATTAGATTTTATATTACTCTTTTTAATACTGACATTGGTTTTTATGCTTTTCCTCAATTATTTTATTGACGAGGACTTTCAGGGATGTATCAATTTTATGAACATTTATATTTTATCTTTAATTTCATTCTTTTGAGTGTGATGGGGATTTAATTTGCTGTTCATTTTCTGACTTCTAGAAATTGATAGATTACTGATTTTCAGGCCATCTTCTTTCCTACATGAATTTAAATTATAGGTTTTTATCTAAGAATTTTTACCTACATGCAAATTTAAGTTTTTATTTAAATTCCACTTAGCTAGCGTACAATGTAATATGAGTTTCAGGTGTACAATATAGTGATTTAACAATTCCATACCACATCTGGTGCTCATCACAAGTGCAATCTTTAATCTCCATCACCTATTTCGCTCATCCCCCCACCCACCTTCCCTCTGATAGCCATCAGTTTGTTCTCTATAGTTCTTTATAGTTAACCAAGAGTTCTCTTGGTTTGCCTCTCTCTTTTTCTTTCCTATGCTCATTTGTTTTGTTTCTTAAATTCCACATCTGAGTGAAATCATGGCATTACCTTTCTCAGACTTATTTCACTTAGCATAATACTCTTTAGCTCCATCCATGTCATTACAAATGGCAAGCCTTCTTTTTTATGGATGAGTAATATTCCATTTTTGGTAGGAATGCAAAATGGGGCAGCCACTCTGGAAAACAGAATATATTTTCCTCAAAAAGATAAAAATAGAACTACCCTATAATCTGGCAATTGCACTTCTGGGTATTTATTCAAGGAACACAAAAATATTAGTTCAAAGTGATACACACACCCCAACGTTTATAGCAGCATTATATACAATAGCCAAACTGGAAACAATCCAAGGGTCCTTCAACTGATAAATGGATAAAGAATATGTGGTATATACATACAATGGAATACTATTGGGTCTACATGCAAATTTTATTTTATTTATTTATTTTTTTAAGATTTTATTTATTTATTTCACAGAGGGAGAGAGATCACAAGGAGGCAGAGAGGCAGGCAGAGAGAGAGAGAGGGGGAAGCAGGCTCCCCACTGAACAGGGAGCCCGATGTGGGCCTTGATCCCAGGACCCTGAGATCATGACCTGAGCCGCAAGCAGAAGCTTTAATCCACTGAGCCACCCAGGCGCCCTACATGCAAATTTTATATGTAGTATTTTAATAATGGTTTTCTTCAAAATATTTGCTACTTTCTATTTTTTATTTATTCTTTGCAACACTAGTTGCCTAAGATAGAAAGATGCTAGGTAAATTACCAACCATATAAGGATAGTCTCATTAAAATTTAGTTACTAATTTCTAATAATTCCATCATAATGAGAATACTTGCTCTTAAATTTCAATTCTTTGAAATGTTGAGACTTGTGTATTAAACTGTTCTTGTAAATATTCCAGGTATACTTGGAAAAATATGTTTTTTAAATTTGAAATTTTGGGACATACTTCATGACACAAGTTACGATCCATTGTATAAACGTTTCACATTTACTTGAAAATGCTATGTTATCTGACATTGTTGGACTAATTATTCCATATATATAAAAAAATTAATTTTGCTACTTCATTCAAACATTTTTATTGTTACTGATTTTTGTGTTACATGTGTCTGAGAGAAAGGAGTGTCAGATCTCTTTATAATTGGCATATTTTTCCTTACATATACCACAAAAAATTTAAATTTGTTACATATTCCTACTGAAATGATTCTTTTATCTTCAGGAAGTTTCTTCATTGCTGGCAATGTTCTTTTTGCTTTGGTATCTACTGTCATTATTATAATTGTTTCAGCTTTCTTTTGATTAGTATTTACATAATGTTTTTTCATTACTTTTACTTTCAGGTGTTCCATATCTTTATGTCTTAATGGTGTCTTTAGTAAATAGCATGCAGTTTTTTTTTAATGGTTTGATAAGCTGCATCTTTACTTGAAGTATTTGATCAACTTACCATTAAACAAATATGCAGCTTAGTCTTTACTTTCTATTCATCCTAATTGATGCTGGGGTATAAAACACAGTAACACTTTAACTCACCTATCCCCCTCAATTTGTATGCTGTTCCATTATATTTTAATTTCCTGTATATTTTATACAGCACTGGACAATACTATCTTTATACAGTAGATATGGCTTTGATTTTAGCACATATTTACCCTTTGATTAAAAGTCATTTTTTTCTGGGGCTCCGGTGATGCAGTCAGTTGAGTCTCCTATTCTTGGTTTCCACTTCATTGTGGTCTTGTGATCGTGGGATCAAGGCCCCCAGTAGGCCCTGACCTCAGCATTGAATCCGCTTGGGACTTTCTCTCTTTCCCCCTTGGCCCCTCCCTACTAAGCTCCCCGTCCCCCCCCCAGAATATATAAATAATCTTTTTAAAAAAGTAATTGTTTTCTGCATCTATAAATGTCTTTTCATAAAGAATCATTTTTCTTCTCTGTGAAAGTAATATCTCTTAACATTTCTATTAATGTAAATTAATGGTTATTAAATCTCTCCAATTTTAATGTCTTAAAATATATTTATTTTACCTTGAAACCATAGTTTTTGAAGAATATTTTTCTTGGATATAGATTTCAGCTTTTCACTCTTTTCCATTCAAAACTTGAAAATACCATGACATTGTCTTATAGGTCCCATTGTTTCAGATGCAAAAATCAGCTAATACATTGTTTGCTCCTTTAAAAATAATTTGCCTTTCTTTCCCTCTGGCTGCTTTAAATACATGCCTTGGGGCACCTGGGTGGCTCAGTTGGTTAACCGTGGACTCTTTGTTTTAGCTCAGGTCATGATCTCAGGGTCAGGATCTGGGGCTCCTCATTCAAGCTCAGCATGGAGCCTGCTTCAAATTCTCTGCCTCTCTCTCTCCCTCTGCCCCTCCCCTTCCTCATGTGCACTCTCTCTCTAAAGCAAGTTAATTAAAATCTTTAAATAAATATATGCCTTTATCTTGGGCAGTTTTCTATGTTTATTTGTTTTCTTTTGTTTTGGTGGGGGAGAGTGTTATTTTAAGATGATTAGCGTTCTTTGACTTGATGTTCCTCATCAGTTTTGAAAGATTTTTGACTGATATCTTGCTTCTGCTTTATTTTCTACTTTTTTCTGAGACACCAATAACATGCATGTTAGATATTCTCACAAGATCCTTTGTATCTTTTAATCTTTCTATATTTTCTCTCCTTTATTCTCTCCATACTTTATTCTGGAAAAGTTCTTCTAATTTACTTTTATCTTTATTATTTTTCCCTTCAGATATGCCTAACTTATGATTAAATGCATTCACTGAGTACTCTATTTCAGTAATAGTATTTTTTAATTCTAATATCCCATTTCATACTTTTTTGCATTTTCTAATACTTTGACAATATTCTCAATCTTATCTTCTATTCAGTTGAACATATTAAGCATGGTTTTTAAAAATCTGTTTTCCTGAGTCCTCTCTGAGTCTATTCTATTATCTGTTATTCTTTGTAGGATACCCACACTGATTGTCACTTCTTTAGTTAGTTAAACCAGTGAGTTTCATTAAGTAAGAGACACAGCATTTGAAAAACTGTGGAAATCAAGGCCTGAAAATATATTGCTTTCCTCCAGGAAGAGAAATTACGTTTGCCTTTAAAAGGCAACCAGACAATAGTAATGGAGTGTACTTTCACCCAATTATACAGATTAAGATGTTCCGAAATAGGGCTTCTCTCTCTCTGAGAGCAAGTGATTGCTGATTTGCCTTTGCTCTTAGGATTTTGCCTTTTAGAATCCTCACTGAAAGTGTGTTGGTTTACCTAAACTATCCCTTCTTGGTGTGAACAGGATTCCATTTTTTTTCTTCCTATCCCACCGATCCTTTGAGGTTTTTCCAGGCTCTTAGTCACATATTTGGGAATCTGGCAGATTCTTCCAAGGGAGAAGCTACCACAAAAGGCAGGCTGATTACTCTGGATTTCCTTTTTCTTTTGAAATTTGTTGGCTTATCAGCACCCAGATGTCATCAAGCTGTAGTCTATTTTTAGTTATCATTATCAAGAATATTGGATCACATTTCCTAATCTTTCATTGATGCAAGTGAAATTGTACATTATTTTTAAATACAAATAAGTTGATGTGTTTCCACACAAAAATGTTTGAGGTTTTTTGTTTTGTTTGTTTGTTTTTCCATTTTTGTAGTAGGAAGAGCATTGATGATGCAGTATTTCTTTTTTTTAATTAATTTATTTATTTTAAAAGATTTTATTTATTTATTTGACAGAGAGAGATCACAAGTAAGCAGAGAGGCAGGCAGAGAGAGGAGGAAGCAGACTCCCCACTGAGTAGAGAGCCTGATGCAGGACTCGATCCCAGGACCCTGAGATCAAGATCTGAGCCGAAGGCAGAGGCTTTAACCCACTGAGCCACCCAGGCGCCCCAATGATGCAGTATTTCTTAAGAGTATTCCACTCCTATTTCTGTGTTTTTTTTCTTTCAAAATGTTTGTACTCATAAGTTTCCATCTGACACTTTCTCATTTTAATAATATATGAGATTTCTTTCCCTGTTGAAATTTAAGTCTTTGGATATTAAGCAGTTTCCATTCAAAATGTACACAAAGTTTTACAAATCGATGTGTGACATATTAATGACTCACTAATACCATGCATGAATTAGACACCAACTTCTAGTGGCTTTGAAATTTCCTTCATTTACTTGGAAAGATTTGGTAACTTCACCTACCTTCAATTCATACAAGATATGCAATTGTACCAATTCAGTTTAAGTGATAAACAAATAAATAGCTCTAACCAAATTTGCATAAGGACAAGGCAGTAATATCATGATTGCTGTCTAAACAAAAGTGATTAAAAAGAACTCTGATATTAGGTAAGTTAAATTGTGAAAAGACTGTGGACTCTCAGAAACAAACAGCGTTATGGAGGGGAGGGGGCGTGGGGGTGGGGGAGCCTGGTGGTGGGTATTAAGGAGGGCACG
>LNAC01000162.1:2023831-2048830 GCA_002007465.1 Ailurus styani | reverse complement strand
ATTAAGGAGGGCACGTATTGCATGGAGCACTGGGTGTGGTGCATAAACAATGAATCTTGGATCACTGAAAAAATAAAATTAAAAAAAAAAACCTCACAGGAAAAAAAATTTGTGAATAAAACCTGTGAAATGTAGTAGTTTTCATGGTATAGTCTGTAGAAATCAGCCTATCATTCATTTAATCATTTAATTATTAGACACATTTTAATAGAATGCCTATTCTGACCAAGGAGAAACATAGCCAGTGGGGACGTAGGAAAGAGCAGCTCTCTCTAAGCACAGTTTTTGAATATCGGTTCTTTAAAAAAAAAAAGTAGTATATTGACATTACTGTTGTTAGGTTTACAAGGCACAATTCTGTTCAACATTTTACTAGAATACACACCATGTCAAGAAATATGTTTAGATAAAACATTTAGGGGGAAAAGTGTTAATAGAAAATAGTCAGCTTTCAATTAAGCTGGTAGTTATGTTTTACAGTGATTTGAGTTTTAGGAAATCATATTAAATAAGAGTGAGGAGGAATAAGTTGGAAACTTGTTATGCTGTTAATCTCAAAAAGAGGTGACACTTTGGCCTAATTTTGGTTTCATCTGCATGGTTGTAACATAACAAAGCTGGAAGGACTGTCCCTGTTTCTGCTCTACTCTGGCTAATCCTCTTATGTTACCCTTTGGGCACTGAATAAATTACAACTAATCTACAAACAACAGGAGGATTTATGCAATTGCAGCTTTTAAAAGCAAAGAGAGAAAAATTTTCTAGGGGAATGACAAGTAAGGAATAATGAACACCATTCTACAATGGCTGTACTTTTAAAGAAAGGTGAAACTCTATGTTCAATCTTGAGCAAATATGTTTTGGTGGGGAACCTACAGAAGTATACAGTTTACTTTAGTCACTGGTAAGTATATTATATTCTGTTCTTTAAAATGTTGAAGGAAGAAAATCCATTGCAGGAAACTGACTTAATTGGACTGATACAGATACCACTGGCAGAGGTAGGTATTAGAAATCTTCCTGAGATGGCAAAGATATATCCACATCAAAAAGGAAGACTAGTCACATTAAATTTGACAAATGGTATAAAAACTTTTCCAGCTAAGAGAAGAAAGCAAGTGCCCACCCCTGTTGAATTTGGATAGGACTCTGGATACCTCCCCCATCCATCTGCCTTCGGCTCAAGGATTACTCCACTAGCCATCAGAATTCAGTCATAAGATCAAAGACAAATACTCTCCTAGAATTCTAAGATATAGGGATTGTTGACATTTTGGAAAATATTCTTTTCACATTTGTTAGTCTACTTCTATCTTCTCTAAATTGCCTCTATCTATTCTTTACCCACTTTCTAATGAGAGATTTGGCTTTTAATTGCTTGTTGATGCATTAGATCTCTTTATAGTCTGAAGATGTTAAATAGATGCCTGACATGTAGTTGCAGATAATTTCCTTCATTTACTTTTAGATTTTTAATAATGCTTATGTTTTTCCTCATAATACACTTTATGAGTTTCCATTTTTTTATATATCTACAGCTATTAATAACATTCTTCACAATTTCTTCCTTTGGTGTCTTATATAAATGTTTTCTTACCACTGGGTTTATATAAATATTCATCTAGTTTTTCTAGGGAGATAAATATTAATCTCAATTTTTTCAAAATGTTTTCTCAACATCATTATTTATATTTAACCTTTAAATCTATTTGAAATTGCTTTTGAATAAAATGCGATAAGCTTCAAATTTATTTTTTATGGGTAGATAATTATCAATCAGACAATTCTCTCATCTATGATTTACAGTATAACCATTATAATTTGGTAAATTTTGATTTTGTTTCAGTGTTCCATTTTATTTTACTGGCTCATGCAAGTTTTAGAAAAGAGTTTTAACATTTAATAATATTGGACTTTCCTGTTGCTTTTTAACTGCTGCATTCAGGTATAATTGATACACATTAAATTGCACATATTTAAACTATATACTTTGATAAGTTTAAAATATATAAACATCCACTAAATCATCTCCAGTACAATAATTAGCATGTCCCTCATCCCCAGAAGTTTCCTCATGCCTCTTCCCAGCCCACCCAGTTTCTGCACCACCTTTAGGCAACCATTGATCTGTGTCCTCTTCTATCACTATAGATAGCTTTGAATTTTCTAGAATTTTATATAAAAGCAGTCATTCAGAATGTAATATTTGGGGAAGGTATCTGGATCTTTTTGCTTACCATAATTATTTTTAGATTCATATATATTGCTGCATGTGTCAATAGATTTTTAAATTTTGCTACATAATATTTTGTTATATTTTTATTTATTTATTTATTTATTTATTTTTTTTTTTTATTTTTTTTTTTAAAGATTTTATTTATTTATTTGACAGAGAGAGAGAGAGATCACAAGTAGGCAGAGAGGCAGGCAGAGAGAGAGGAGGAAGCAGGCTCCCTGCCGAGCAGAGAGCCCGATGTGGGCCTCGATCCCAGGACCCTGAGATCATGACCTGAGCCGAAGGCAGAGGCTTTAAACCGCTGAGCCACCCAGGCGCCCTTGTTATATTTTTATACTCCAATGTGTCTATCCATTCACCTGTTTGATGGATATTTGAGTTGTTTCCAGTTTTTGGCTATTAAAAATAATACTGCTTTGATATATGTGTACAAGTATTTGTACGAACACATGCTTCAATTTTCTTCAATAAATACCTATATGAGAAAATGTCTGGAATGTATGATTGATATATGTTGAACCTTCCCAGAAACTGTTAAATTATTTCCAAAGTGATCTTACCATTTTACATTCCTACCATCAGTGTATATCTTCTTTGTAGACAATCTATTCAAATCTTTCACTCAATTATTTTCTTGAGTTGTTTGCTTTCTTATTCCTAAATTTTGAGGGTTTTTTTTCCTATATTTTCTGGATACAAGTCCTTTGTCTGATATATTATTTGTAAATAGTTTTCTCCATTTTGTGATTTGTTTGCCTATTCTCTTAACATTATTTTATACAGAGTGAATATTTTTGGTTTTAATGAAGTCTAAAAAATATTTGATTGCCTTAAGATTATGAATTTGTTCCTGTATGTTGTCTCCTTGGACTTTTATAGTTTTACATTTAGTTCTGTGGTGTGTTTTTATTAGTTTAGTATAAATTTTGAATTATAGGTTAAGGTATATTATTTTGTATATGGACACCCAATTGTTCTAGCATCATTTGCTGAAAAAGATTAACTTTTCTCCATTGAATTGCCTTGGCATGTGTCAAAAATCTATTAATATATATGTATGAATCTATTTTTGGACAACCTGTATCATTCTATTGATAAATTTGTCTATCTATGTCAATGCCACAGTGACTTGATTACTAAAGCTTTATAAATAAGTCTTTAAATCAGATAGTATAAGTCCTTCAACTTTATCCTTACTTTTCAAAACTATTTTTAACTGTTCTATGTCCTTTGCATCTCTTATCATTTATGTAGGACTTCTTCAACTTCTCTTACTTATTTTGTAGTTTTTACTGTGTGGATCTTGAACATCTTTCCTTGAATTTATCCCAAAGAATTTCATATTTCTCATGCTGTTGTAAATAGTTTCTTTTCTATTCTTGAGTATTTGTTCTTAGTATATAGAGATAAAATAGATTTTCCTAACTTGGTTATCTTGAAATATTGTTAAAATTATTTATTCTGATAGCTTTTTATAGATTCCTTAGATTCATTTATATATAGATGATCATGTATTTTGCAAGTAGAGACATTTCTCCCTTTCAAATCTGAATGAAATTTACTTATTTTTCTTACCTGATTATACTAGCTAGAACCTTCAGTTCAATGTTGAATACCAATGAATAGAGCAATTATCCTTTTATTGATGATTTTTGGTGAAAAATATTTAGTATTTTGGCATTCAGTATAATATTAACTGCAGAATTTTTTCGAAGATGCCTTTGTTGAGATTGAGGAAAATCCATTTTATTTTGTTTTCTGAGAGGGATTACCAGGAATAGATATGGGTTTTTTTTCTTTAGGTACTTTTTTTGGCATCTATTGGAATGATTATGTGATTTTTTTTGGTTTGTTTATTCAGTCCATTTATATGGTGAATTACATAAGAATAATTGTAATTTTGTCTATTTGTATCTGCAGTTTTATTTTTGATTTATTAATTTGATGCTCTGTTATTAGGTATATATCCATTTGGATTCTCATGTCTTCTTGAAGAAATCTCACCACTTTACTATTATTCCTGGAAACATTGCTGCTCATAAACCTAAAATGTCTGATAATAATAAAGCTACTCCAATTTTCTTTTGATTAATACAAGAATAGAATATCTTTTTTCTATTATTTTAATTTCTGTTTTTATATATCAGCTGTATATTGTTGTCTCTTTTTTTGTCAGAACAATCTCTTTCATTTTATTTTAGTACATATTTTTTAGTGTTTTAGTACATATTTTAGGTTCAATAGTATTCATTTTTAACTTGTCCCAATCTACTTGACAAGTAATATTTTTCACTCCATGTGCATAAGAACCATATAATAGTGTACTCCCATTTCTCCAATCCATACTACCTGCTATTTTTGTCACAGTTTATTTCTGCTTACATTAAAAATTACATACTACATTTTTTTTCTTCAAGGATTGATTTTTAAAAGGTTAATATTTATGAAAATATATTTATGCTTACATTTCTGGTATTCTGTGTTTTTGTGAAAATAGAACACACAATTACCATATGATTTCACAATTCTGCCCTACATATATCACCTTGAAAACTGAAAACAGGTATTCAAGCAAACACTCGTACACAGATGTTCATAATAACAACATTCAAAATAGCCAAAAGCTGAAACAGGCTAAATGTTCATCAACTAATGAATGGATAAACAAAATGTGGTATGCCCACAGGATGTAATATTGTCTAGTCATAAGAAATAATGCAGTACTGTATATTATATAACATTGAGGAACACTAAAAACATTATGCTACTTAAAATAGTCAAACAAAAAGTCCACAAATTATATGATTTAATTTATATGATATAACCAGAATATGAAAACCAATAGAGATAGAAAGTAGGCTGTTGTTTCCCATAGGTTGGAAAAGGTGGGAAAATGGGGAATGACTCTTTAATGTGTGAGAGTTTACTTTGGGGTAATAAAATTTTCTGGAACTAGATGATGATTATGGTTACACATCATAATAAATGTACTTAACAACACTGAATTGTACATTTTTAAATGGTTAAAATGGTCAACTTTATGTTATATGTATTTTACTATGATAGCCCAAAAAGCTTGACATCTTGATTATATTCTTACTACCATTTTCTCATTCTTCTAAGAATATTTTGGAATAGAAATTAAAGAAACTATGTTATAGAACTTTTCTCCATTTCCAACCATGTACCATATAATTTCAGAGAATTTATAAGGATAAAATATAACTTGGTGGTCTCTTGGCTATCTGCCTAATTTAAAAATAAAGCCAAAGCACTAAAGACATCAAGAAACATATACATGGCAAAATAAGAATAAGAACTCTTGATCCTCAGATTAGGATTATTTTCACTATTATAGAATCCTGCTTCATACCAGCAGATATGAATATATAAAATACTTATATTGCAGATAAATATTTGTTGATTAATTTTATATTTCATTTGATGCATTTACAAATTATTTTTGTTATAACTAATAAATGAAAGGGGTAAAGAAAACAGGGGCATATGAAATTAGGTAGAAAAGATAAAATTAACATATAAAGGTTTTTCTAGAGGTAAGCTAAAACATAGTCTTTGAGCCTTCTGAAATTCAAATAAAAGAAACTTAACTAAAGGTGGAAAGTATTTTTAAGGTGAAAATATATGTATGTGTGTAAATACATTAACATTCATGGTATATTAACCTTTATTATGTGTTATATATATTTATATATAAGTGTGCTGGGTGAAACTATTAATAACAGTAAAATTTGAAATATTTTCCTCTCATAGATTTCCAATAAAATATCTTACATAATATATAGAACATAATCCATCATTCCCATGTGCTTTGAAATTTTTCATAGCATGTTCTTTAATTCATCATGCTTATGATGTACATACAGTGTTTTATAGCATTTCTTGTAACATATAGGCTAAAAGCATAACTCCAAGTAGCTTTCAGATTTTAGCAACTATTACACTTTTAATGAGGTAAGTCAAAGAAAACAAATTTTAGCACCTCTAATTTTAGCGCCCAAAGAAAATAATCATCAAAGTTTTATTGCATTTTTTCAGTTTTTTTATGTGTAGGATATTAATGTAGTTATAATTACATGCTACATAAAATTGTATATCCCAATTCCCAGTGTTTTCTTTTTTCACATAATACACTAATATTCTAAACATCTTACACATAGGCATAATATCCTTTCGTTTTGTTTTGTTTTGTTTGTTTTAGCAAGCTCCATGCCCAGCATGAAGGCCAACATGGTGCTTGAACTCATGACCCTGAAATCAAGACCTGAGCTGAAATCAAGAGTCAGATGCTTAAATGACTAAGTCACCCAAATGCCCCAGACATAGTATCCTTAAACAATTTTTGGTGACTATGTCATAGTCTATATAATGAATTTATACTGTTACAATAATCAACTACCTATTGCTGGACTTGTTTCTAATTATTCAGTATTATACGTAATACCGAGATGATAACTCAGTAACTTTTTCTTTTAAGAATTATTTCCTTAAGATAGAATATTGACAAAATGTATGAACTTTTTTTAGGCTCTTGATATATATATATCCTATATGTTTCCTATGAGAGGAGACATATTTCAATTTAGGTTCTTGATATATGTGTGTGCGTGCATGTGTGTGTGTGTGTGTGTATGTGTGTGTATATATATATATGTCAAATTTGTTATCAAAAAGATATTCTAATTTATAGCCCCAACATTAATGTTTACTATATTCTATCTCTCCACATTCTTTATAATATTCAATATTAACTTTATTTACTCATGTAACTTGGTAGGTAAATTGATAAAGGCATTTATTTGTATACTATTGAGGCTGATCTTTTTTTGTTATTGTTTAATGCTTATTTTTTCTCTTATATTTTCTCTTTTAACTTCTTTTATATATTGTCTTTAGAGTCATCCCTTAATTGTATTATCAATAGATGTAACAACATGATTTACTGGTTAACACCTATTCAAATTTTGATATATAGTTCAACTTATAAACAGAAACCCTCATTCATACAGTAATAGTCACAGTGAATAAGTGGGAGTATAAGGTACAGTAAGAAAGAAATTTAAATCCTTACCATTATTTTTATTCAAAACCATTTTTATAAGGTGAACTACTGCCTGCCATTTGGGTGAAATTGTAGACAGGTGCCATTAACAAATCTGGTCACTTTTGGTTAATGAAAAGTCCTTCTGTGCCTTATGATAAAAACAACCTCACAAAGATAGTTAAAATTTAAATCCACTTAATAATCAAAATCTGATTTTTTTTCATTAAAAGTTAAAACTTCTTAACAAAACTAAAAGGGAACCTACAGAACAGGAGAAGAAATTTGCAAAATGTCTTATCAGATAAAGGGCTGGTATCCAAGACCTATAAAGAACTAATCAAACTCAACACCCAAAAACCAAAAAATCCATTCAAGAAATGGACAGAAAACATGAACAGGCATTTCTCCAAAGAAGACCTACAAATGGCCAATAGACACATGAAAAAAAATGCTCCTCATCACTTGGCATCAGGGAAATACAAATTAAAACCACAATGAGCTACCACCTCACACAGGTAAGAATGCCTAAAATTAACAAGTCAGGAACAACAGATGTTGTCAAGGACACAGAGAAAGGGGAATTCCCTTACACTTTTGGTGGGAAGGCAAACTGGGGCAGCCACTCTGGAAAACAGTATGGAGGTTCCTCAAGAAGTTAAAAATAGAGTTACCCTATGATCCAACAATTGCATTACTAATTATTTATCCAAAGAATACAAAAATAGTGATTTGAAGGGGCACGTGCACCCCAATGTTTAGAGCAGCACCACTTGCAATAACCAAAATATGGAAAGAGCTCAGATATCCAATGACAGATGAATGGATAAAGAAGATGTGAGATACACACACACGCACACACATGCACACACACACACAATGAAAGATTACTCAGCCATCAAAAAGAATGAAATCTTGCCATTTGCAATGACATGGCACTAAAGGGTATTAAAGCAAAAGAAGTCAGTCAGAGAAAGCCAAATACCATATGATCTCACTCATATGTAGAATTTAAGAAACAAAACAAATGAGCAAAGAGAAATAAAAATGAGAGAGGGGGACAAACCAAGAAATAGACTTTAAACTATAGAGAACAAACTAATGGTTACCAGAGGGGAGGTGAAGGGGAGGATGGATTACATAGGTGATGGTGAAGGAGCACACTTGTGATAACCACTGGGTGTTGTATGGAACTGTTGAATCACTATATTGTACACCTGAAACTAATATTACACTGTATGTTAACTAACTGGAAGTTAAATTAAAATGTAAAAATAAAAGATTAACTTTATTTGCTTAAGACATGCCAGCAATAACAAATTAATGAGGAAATAGAGTTTCTTTTGTTTGAATGATTGGTTTAATTTAGTTTGGTTTAGTTTAGTTTAGCATAGTTTGAGATTGGTAAATGAATAAGCATTCTTTATAGTCCTATAACATTCATTAAATAATCAAAATAATGAAGTACTAAAAGTCTATACACATAAGACTACTAAAATTATATATTTTAAGTTCACTGAAGTAACTGTTAACATTCACTGATACAATAATATTTAAATGGTGAGTTTGCACTTGTAGTTCTTTTTCTCCAGTCACACTGTTTAACAATATTGATATATGTCAGATCTGCAAAGCCTACTACTCCAAAAGTCCACCAAAATCATAGGCATGCACTTTTTTATTTCAAGTAGTTGTATGAGTCTCAGATCTCTTGTTTTCCACTATGCCAGACAAATGAATGTTTATAACCAATACAAGTGTCATGAGGAATAAGCAATACCTGTATCCTTATGTTACGCTCATCCACGGGCCATGTGGATAGCTAATATAGCTTCTGTAATATGGAAAACACCAGACAGATTAGTCAACAACACGTGTTGAATAAAATGTCTATAGATGAGTAGCTCGCTAAAGTGATCTATGGCAGAAAAGCAGAGGCTGCATTTGGAAAGTTATTGCACATATGATCAACAGGTCAGACACATGTGATTGTGATGAGTAAATATGGGTCAAGCAAGCAAGCAAGCCATCCTGGGGTCATTATGATTATTCTATAAAAGAGTAAAAAAGAAGAGCAATAAGATCACGAAAGAAAGATGCTGGAAGGTGTGTGAGGATCACATTGACAAAATACATTTTGCCTGCATCAAGAAAGTTTTAGTAAGACATCCTTAGTTACATGTTCACTGAAAAATCCATAAAGATCCCATAAAAGCAAAAGTTAGCTTTAAAAAGTTACCTTGGGCAGAGGAAATTAATATCAATTTCCTTTACATTACAAATGTTTTCTGCTCTAATACTTTCTCCCTCCTACTTACCAATAATCCACCCCAACCCTAGAGGGGGTAAGTATCATGTCTTGCTGGTAAGGGGAGGTGATGACTATCAGGGCAAAGGCTAGGAAAAAATATTTTACAGATAACCCTTATTATAGTCCAGTCATTCTTCTAAGTGCTCTCTATATATTAATTTACTTGACCCAGACAACAATTTAATAATAGTAATTATTATCAAGTTCACAAATTTAGTAAATGTCAAATCTGAGATTCCCTCCAAGGTGATAGGGCTCNCTACAGATAACCCTTATTATAGTCCAGTCATTCTTCTAAGTGCTCTATATATATTAATTTACTTGACCCAGACAACAATTTAATAATAGTAATTATTTATCAAGTTCACAAATTTAGTAAATGTCAAATCTGAGATTCCCTCCAAGGTGATAGGGCTCAAGTCAGTGATCCTAAATAAGCTGCTAAATTAACACTCTCTGTAATGCATACCTTAACTCCAACCCAAATGGAGAAAAAAAAAATCTGTACATGTTTTTCTTCTGCAAGCTTCCCACCTGGAGCAGGTTATAGTTGGAACAGAGGAGTTTTAACTTATTTTATTAGTTTAAAGGTAGAATTTAGTGATTCATCAGTTGCATATAACACCTAGTGCTCATTCCATCAAGTGCCCTTTTTAATGTCCGTCGCCCAGGTACCCATTCCTCCCACCAACCTTCCTCCAGCAACCCTCAATTTGTTTCCTAGAGTTAAGAGTCTCTTATGGTTTGCCTCCCTCTTTGTTTTCATCTTATTTTATTTTCCCTTCCCTTCTCTTATTTCATCCGCTCTGTTTTTTAAATTCCACATATGAATGAAATCATATAGTATTTGTCTTTCTCTGACTGACCTATTTCACTTAGCATAATACCATATATATATATACCATATATATATATATATATATATATATATATATATATATATATATATATATATAGTGATATGTTAAGAATAAAGGAATGGAAAAAGAAAATGTCATGTAAAATCTAGTCAAAAGAAAAATTGATCAGTTATATTAATATCAGACAAAGTGGACTTCAAAACAAGGTTACCAAAAATAAAGATTACATGACGTTAGCTATTATCATCACTAATAAAAGTGTTAGCTCATTAAGAAGGTACAATAATGCTAGATGTATATGCNTTATATATGTCACACCCTTATCCATTCATCTGTCAATGGGCATGTGGGCTGTTTCTGTATTTTGACTATTGTGAACATTGCTGCTATAAACATTGGGGTGCATGTGCCCCTTAGAATCACTGTTTAATGAGGCCTCATTATTCACTCCTTTGGTTATAATACTCTGCAGTAGCCTTCTTAAACAGGCTCTGTCTTCTCCACCATATCATCAACTATATCACCACAAATTTGAGTCTCTGTACCTCCTACCTTCCAAACGGTGGTGGTTTTTCTACTTGTAGACTTGCAGCATTTCTTTTCTCAGATCTCCAATTGATTTCTCAGGCATTCAGAATGATTTGAAAATTATCTATCTGTATATGAGGTATGAGACAAACTTAGGCTCTCCCTACTCCTCTGCCCCTTTCCACTATATTTTAAGAAGATCTAATTGCCCATTCAGAACTAATATATTCATTCTATATATATTACAATGTGTATTTTTATTTCAATATTAAATTACTTTTCTATACAGAAAAGTATCTAAGTTATTTGAAGACAAAATTTTTAAATGTATATAATATTCTATTTTATCAACTTATAATTTTCTCAGCAAATGTCACAAGAAATTCTCAAATATCTTATTAAATACAACATACCATCATTATTAAATGACTAATGGCCTTGCCTTAAAGTAAAGTTTTAGAAAAAGGATTTTTCTTACAATTCTAATGAAAAGTTTTCCTTAATACTTCAATCTCAATTATGACTATATTAAAATTTGCTTTTTGACTAGACTGACTCTTACACAGCACTTCAAAGCCTATCCATTTGACAGTTTTCTATTTGGGGCATTAATACTTACTGAAAATCAGGGAAGCAAAGTGGAATTATTCTGGGATCTTAAAAATCTTTTTAAAAGTTAAAAATTTCTTTTGCCATTTAAATTTAAGATTTTCAAAAACATTTTTAAGAAAAATTCAGTTGAAACCTCAATTAATAAGAATCCAGCTAAATAGAATGAATAATATCTACGAAATTTTCAAAGAAAGAGGAATATTGGTATAAAATACATTTAAAATCTAGCAATAATATGAATTTACATAAGGTTTAGTCCAGATTAAAACAGAGCACATATACCTTGTCCATCTACAGAACATTATAATCAGAACTGACATTAAACTGAGAGCTTGAAGCCACTGTAATCTCAAAAATTAAACAATGTTTTTATTATCTTTACCTTACCACTCTAATCAAGGCTAAAAGTAGACTAATACAAATTTGGGAACATTTATTTATTTATTTTTAAGATTTTATTTATTTATTTGAGAAAGAATACACAAATGGTGGGGAGGGACAAACGGAGAGGGAGAAGCAGCCTCCCCTCTGAGTAGGGAGCCCAATGTGGGGCGCAATCCTAGGAATTGGGAATCGTGACCTGTGCAGAAGTCAAACACTTAAGTGACTGAGCCACAAGTGCCCCCGGAATTTTGGAACATTTAAAACATGAGGGTTTCTGAGTAGAAAGCCTTCAATTCACCAGAAAATAAAGTTGAAGAATACTTTATCTACTAAGAATTCTGATTATAACTAGGGTTATAATCAGAGTCTAATTTAAAAATATCACAAGTATAAAATGTAGTTCCATTGTTAGAATAAAGCCTTGGTTCTTAAGTATCAATTTTTTTCCTTCTTATTTACACTTTGTACTTAACTTCAAAATGTCAGTTACCCCCACACAAGCCTGAGAAAAAAAGCTATCAAATATGTTCATTAGATTGTCAAGAGAATTCATCTGTTCAGACCAGCAACAAGAGCAGTGGTATTGGATGGGTGTAGGAAGACTCTCACTCACTTGGCTAGTCCACCTGCCTCCAGCCTCTCTTGATGTCCTTATCACAGCCTCTGTGCTAAAAACAAAAGAACCAACAGCTGTTCTTCTGCCCTCTATCTATTCTGGGTTTCAAATTTGTTGGTTGTCATCTATTCTGGAGTGACAGCCAGGTAATAAAGCCTCTTCAAACGGTCTTAAATAATTAGATTCATAATGAAACTATTTTGCATTTCTAAAATTTATAAGCCAAGAGGAAAATTAATGTTTTGAAACAATGACTTTTTGGGCTAATCAGAGGTGTTATTTCCTATGCATTTAACATTTTAAATTTTGGTAATGTTAAATGAATGACATCTGAAATAGGAAGTTTTTACTGTATGTGATGCTTATTGGTAGGCTGGTCAATTTCATAGACATAGTTTCTGCAAACAGCTTCCTAACTAAAAGCAATAATCTCCAAATATACAAGATAATCTTATAATTTGCTTATGGACAATATGTTACTTATGTTAGAGATACTAAATTAAAAAATTTGTTTGATCATGTTTTTGAATGGGAAGAAAAGAGTGCATAGAGAAAAACTTATCTATAGAATCTAAGTTAGATTAGAGGATGAAGAAATTATGTGATACCACTGGACAAAAATGGCCCAATATTTGCATGCTGTTCATTGTTATTTAAATTCAGTCTATCCATGTAAATTTTCCTGAAGTTGGAACCTATGCCACATGGCAAAGATTTGACCAAATCCTGAGCAGTCAACCAGCAAGCCTAGCAGATGGACATGAAAAGCATCAGCCTAGGATGCACTTGCTTCATGCCCAGCAGCTATGAGGTGTATACTAATTCCATTATTTCCTGATGAGTAATTCCAAACATCTATCTATTTGGGGTTGCTATTTCACCAGTTGTAAGCTTGTAACGACCACTAAAAAAGTTTTTGAATGGCTTTCTAGATTACCAAACAGAAGTCATTTATAGCTGTATGTTGAGATGAAGGTGATTAGTCTTACTTAGAACATTTTTTCCTAAAATTTTCTAAAGATAACACCGAGTATAACAATAATTGTTTAGAGGGCTTTATTAATAAGATATTCTACCTTTATTAATATGATGACTGAATCTTTTCTGTTCTCAAAACTATTACTATTAGAAGTAAGCACATTAAAAACCTGATATAGCTAATAAATAACTCAGTGCACATACCTCCTAGAGTGTTTCTTAAATATGTCCAGATTATCCGTTGGTGTTAGGGCCAACCACTTCACCAAATCTACCAAGTTAATCAGGAGTTCCCACCTAGAATGCAAGCTGGTGCAGCCACTCTGGAAAACAGTATGGAGGTTCCTCAAAAAGTTGAAAATAGAGCTAGCTGCCCTATGACCCAGCAATCCACTACTGGGTATTTACCCTAGAGATACAAATGTAGTGACCCTTAGGAGCACATGCACCCGAATCTTTATAGCAGCAATGTCCACAATAGCCAAACTATGGAAAGAACCTAGATGTCCAACAACAGATGAATGGATAAAGATGTGGTATATATATACAATGGAATACTATGCAGCTATCAAAAGAAATGAAATCTTGCCATTTGCAACGACGTGGATGGAACTAGAGGGTATTACGCTGAGCAAAATAAGTCAATCAGAGAAAGACAATTATCATATGATCTCTCTGATATGAGGAACTTGAGGGTCAGGGCGGGGGGTCGTGGGGGGTAGGAAGGGGAAAATAATGAAACAAGATGGGATCGGGAAGGATCCCGATAAGAGACTCCTAATCTCACGAAACAAACTGAAGGTTACTGGCGGGTGGGAGGGTAGGGATAGTGTGGACAGGTTATGGACATTGGGGAGGGTTTGTGCTATGGTGAGTGCTGTGAAAGGTGTAAGCCTGATGATTCACAGACCTGTACCCCTGGGTCAAATAATTAAAAAAAAAAAGAGTTCCCACCTATATCCACCTATTTGTGCCCAACTCCAAATGCTATAGTTATGTATACTGACTAAATAAATGACACTGGAAATCCATAAGCCTCTCAGTGTGTAGGTCCCAACCAAATCTCTAGCTTTTTTTCTCCTGATAGAAGGTTCAATCTACTTTCCTTGTCTCATTATTTTTTTAAATATTTAAGAAATAAAAAAATCTTATCTTTTAGAAGTGGTTTCTTTGTGCAATTAATAACTCCAAATAAGTTTAGTCTTTATGTTTTTGGGTTACCATATAATGTTATAAAATCTTCTCACAGCTTGGGGTGCCTGGGTGGTGCAGTCAGGCAAGCAGCCTACTTTTGGTTTCAGCGTGGGTCATGATCTGAGGGTCGTATTCTCAGTGTACTGAGATTGAGCCCTCATCAGTCTCTGTGCGCAGTGCTTGGGAGACTTGTTCCCTCTCTCTCTGCCGCTCCCCTCACCACACATGTTCTCTCTCTATATCTTAAATTAGTAAATAAATCTTTAAAAAAATCCTCTCACAGCCATACTCAATGATAATGATTCTCAGTTTTATTTTGGTCTTGAGGCTGTATATGCCCACAGCAATTCTTTTCTTCCCATTAGCTGGCAATTTGGTGAGTGATATGCAAAGCTACAAAAGATATTCACACACTTAAAATTTAGTAGTTGCTTGTATTTGCTGTCCGTGCCATCCAGTCACTGCTTTATTAATAATGCTGCGGTATTTCTTAGGTACAAAGTAGCTCTTCATGGAAAATTCAACTCTCGTCCCCATCACTGATGATCAACCACTCTAGTCTTTAACAAAACCTTTTTCCAGGCTTCATCCCCATGGCTGGGTGGCAATATTAAGATAGTCCATAATGAGGAAAGTGGGAAGGAGAAAAAGTAGAAAATAAAGAAACCCCCTTTCCTCTTCCTTATACTGACTGCACCTCTGCTGCACATCTCTCACTCACTTCCACACACAAAGCAACAGGCTGTGAGTATTCAGGATTGATGTCGAGGTTTGGGTTTACACTGTTAACTTCATAGCTATCAATCAAGAGATTTTCAAGAGCCCTCCAGCTCTGTTGCTACACTGACATTCCTTGATAATGAATTGAATGTATATGAGACATTGCAGAGTCTAACCAGTACAGCAGTGTAGGCAATGAGTTACTGGATTTAACTAGGACTTTGGCAATGCCTACATTTCAATGTGAAGGGTTATAACCTTAGGGTAGATAAAAGTTTCTGAAGAGAACTCCTGATAGGACATCAGAGGAATGAAGATGAGATTCACATAAAATCAAGGAAAGCTAGGACTATGAAAACCTACTAATAATTGTAGAGTTGCTACAAGATGGCAGCTATTTCAGGGGCAAATGTTTCCGAGTCTGATGTTGAATAATGGTTAGCAAAAGGTTAGCTTCTTCAAAGTTTATACACAAGAATTAGCTTAACAGCTTTAAATTCTCATGAGGAGCTTCAAGAATTATGAAAGAAATCTGCATCACCCAGTTTTAAATTATTTGGGGATTGGAGTTATCCCAGGATAGAATCAATTAAAACACCCTACTTACAGTTGAAAAGGAGGTTTGAAAAAAACAATGAAGATTATACAGCAAAACATTTGACATACTAAATTAAAATTTTAAAAATTTCCATGAACACTTAGAATTAGGGAAAAGCAAGGTATGACAATATATTTTATAAAAGTACTCCTATGGTGTGGTGCATAAACCACACCACTGATCACTAGATAAATTGAATTGGATCACTGGATAAGTTTTAAAAAATCCTTAAAATAAGTATTTCTATATATTAAAAATATAACTCAATGATCTATATTATAAAATATCAATTTATACCCATATAAGAATATGTGAATTGTACAATGTGAGAGGCTTTTCATTTTACACCTAGGTCACACAGAAACCAAGCCTTTTAAAACTTATATACATAGAGCGAATTTTTAAAAAAAATATCAGGGCTGGAATAATTTTCACAGTTGAAAGTTATTTCAACTGGAGGTGCTATTCTGTTACTATTGGACAGTGCTTTTCCAAACACTGCCTGGTAGATAAATTCAGAATATTACTCTTTTAAATATTACCGAGTTATTGCTGAGAATAGGGTAGGATTGATTCCAGTAGGATCAATCTTATAAACTTCCTCACACGCAAATCTCTTTAATTACTTCTCTTTTCTTTCTTGATGGAGAATAACCCATTAGTTAGTCTGTTTGAACATTCTTAGACTAGGTCTACATCACATTCCTGAACTATTTGACACTATATTTTCAGTGCTGGATTCCAACACTGTACAGTCTTCATATGGGACAAATTCTTAAAGAAAATGGAAACTCCAGCTAGCAGATTTATAATACTAATGTGTATATGTACATATGTATTTTTGTATATATGTCTGTATAAGTTATACCTACTTATGTGGTGGTGTATGTTTGTATAACATGTATAAATTTCATATAGTAGTGGTTACATATCCACAAAGCATAGAAGAATATCTTTGTACAAACTCAGTGTATTTTTTTAAGAAGCATATTCACTGTTTGCCCCATCATTCGTGATAAGTCTCCTTATAGAAGTATGACTTTGGATATGAATGTAAACAAACTAGAATATTTCTTCAAATGGAATCTTCTGTACCCATCAGGGAAAGTATGTGTAGGAAGCTTGTTTCATAGCTCAGAGAATTTCTGTGTCATTTTGACTTTTATGTCTTCAGATTCTTTATTCTGCTTTTCACATTGCTTTGCTTATTTTTTATTGCACCTCAGTAAATCAATTTAGTTTCTCAGTTAGGCTCAAGAGATCTATTCTTATAACCTTTTCTCATCTTATCTTAATTCCTTAGGGGTTGACTGCACTTATCCATTACCAAGGTATTGTCAGGAGATTTTCACCTTTTCCAAGGGATATCAAGATGTACATTTTATGAGATGTCAACAATAATAATGGAAATAACTGTTATTTTATTATTCTAGAGCTTTCACAGAGATTATACTGTATTTCTAATTGCCATTCTGCATATAACCTTTGATTAAAATATTTTTTTAATTTCACAATGTTCTTTTAGATATATAAATTGGATTAATAATAATTGGGTTATACAGTTTCAACCATATAGTCAAGCTTCATTGAGTTCTGAGGATTTAACAAGCATTCTTCCTGTTTTTCATCCAGTGTCTCTTTTGTTGGTTCTCTGTAATTTGGTGCCTTCAGAAGGTGAGAAAGATAAAAGTTGAAAGTGCTGCTTGTCTAATGTAATTCATTAGAAATTCTGATAAGTTTGGTGAGTATGGAAATAATTATCTAAGGAAAGGATGTTTGAAAGTTATCAAATATACTTCTATTTACTCTTCAAGCACTTTTAATTTCTCACTTCTATTGATAATTGATTTTCATCATTGTAAATTAGAAATTTTAAATTTAAAAATATTTATATTATGGCTTTAATAGCTCCTGTAACTTAGATACTTAGCACTTCTGACTCCTTGAACCTGAAATATTTAATAGTTTTCAGCTAAAGAAAAGATTAAATTTTAAACATAATATGTAAATTATGTTTATTTTATTATAATTGATACTTACATACATAACAATGTTTACATAGGTAAAATATAATTCACCAGGTAACTTTATAGATTATAATAATTCTTTCTTCAAAAATTAAATTAAATTAACTTTGCTATGTAATTTTAGGACAATGTTTACTGTATACATTGTAAGAAAAATAAACATACATCAAGAGAATAAGAAGACAAACCACAGACTAGGAGAAAATATTTGCAAAAGACACATCTGGCAAAGGACTGTTATCCAAAATATACATAAAAGTCTAAATACTCACTTAAAAAAATCTAAAAACTCAACAATAAAGAAATGAAAAATAACGATTTTAAAAAGTGCTCAAAAAACTTTGAACAGATACCTTACCATGAAAGATATAAAGATAGCAAATAATCGTATGAAAAGATATTCAAAATCACATGATTAGGAACTGCAAATTAAAACAACAATGAGATACCACCGTATACTATAAGAATGGCTAAAATCCAGAACACTGATAACACCAAATGCTGACAACGCTGTGGAGTAACAGGAAATCTCAGTTACTGCTGACACAAATACAAAACGTTATGGCCACTTTGGAGGACAGTTTGGAAATGCTCATAAATTGAAATTTTAGCTCCACCAAAAAAATCTGCACCAAGATATTTATCGCAGCTTTGTCCATAATTGCCAAAAGTTGGAAACAACCAAGATGTCTTTCCATAGGTGAACAGATGAGTAAACTGTGGCACATCCAGCAAAAAAAAAAAAAAAAACTATTTAGTGCTAAAGAAATGGACTTCAAAAGTAAAGGAAAAATAAAGACTTTCTTGGATAAACAAATATTGAGAGTATTTGTTGCCATTAGACCTGCTTGCAATAAATGGGGAAAAACGTTTTTAGAGAGAAAGAAAATGATATGAATCAGAAAAACAATCTATATAAAGGAAGAGCATCAAAAAAGGAATAAATGAAGGTAAAATAAAAACTTATTTTTCTTATTTTTAATTGATTTAATAGTTTGCTCAAAATAATAGCAATAATACATTTGAATATATATATAATGTATATATGAAATAAATGGCACCAATATATAAGCAAAATGAATAGCAGATATGATACAAGGGAAGGGGAGGAAGAATTAGAATTATTTTGTTATTGTAAGGTACTCATACTACCTATAAAGTGCTATAGTGTTATTTGAAAGTAGTCTTCAATTATTTGTAAATATATATTGCAAACTCTACAGTAACCACTCAAAAAAAAGTAAAAAAAAAAACTAAACAAAACTACAACTGATACACTATGGAGTAAAAATAGAATCATAAAATACTCAATTGAAATAAAAGAGATATAGTTTGAGGAGAATAGGCATTAGCTCTTTTTTAAACTATTGGGGCTACACTAAAATAAAATGTTTCTGCACAGCAAAAGAAACCATCAACAAAATTTAAAAAGGCAACCTACTGAATAGGAGAAGATGTTTGCAAATGATATATGCACTAAGTGGTTAATATTCAAAATATATGAAGAACTTCTATCACTCAACACCAAAAGAACAAATAATTCATTTAAAATGGTCAGAAAACCTGAATAGACATTTTTTCAAAGAAGACATACAGACGGCTTTCAGACACATGAAAAGATGTTCAACATCACTCATCATCAGGGAAATTCAAATTTAAAACCACAATGAGACATCACTTTACACCTATCAGAATGGCTAGAATAAAAAACACAAGAAATAACAAGTGTTGGCAAGGTGAAGAAAAAGGAACCCTCTAACACTGTTGGTGGGAATGCAAATTTGTGCAGCCACCATGGAAAACAGTACAGTGGTTCCTCAAAAAATAAATAAATAAATAAAAATCACCATATAATCCAGTAATTCCACTACAGGATGTTTACCCAAAGAAAATAAAAAGACTTATTTAAAAGATATATGTATCCCTTTGTTTTCTGCAGCATTATTTATAATCATCAAGATATGAAAGCAACCCAAGTGTCCATCAATAGATGAAAGGATAAAGAAGATATCCATACTACATAAATACACACTGTGGAATATTACTCAGCTTAAAAAAAAATGAAATCTTGCCATTTGCAATGATGGGGTGAATCTAAAGGGTATAACACTAAATGAAATAAGTCAGTCAGAAAAAGACAAACACCATATGATTTCACTCATATGTGGAATTTAAGAAACAAAACATATGAACAAAGAAAAAAAAAGATAACCCCCCCAGATAACGAATGTAGAGAGCAAACTGGTGGTTGCCAGAAGAACGGTGGTGGGGGAATATGTGAAATAGATAAAGGGGATTAAGAGGCCCCTTATCTTGATGAGCACTGAAAAATGTGTAGAATTGTTGAATCATTATATTTTAAACCCAAAACTAACATAACTCTGTATGTTAATCATACTTGAAAAAAAGTATTGATAAAAAGGGAAGAAAGAGTGTGGAAGACAAAAATAGAAATAAAGAAGAGCAACAAATAAAAATTAGTAACAAATATGTTAGATATTCTACTCTATCAGTAATCATTTTGAATGTCAATGCTTTAATGTACAATTAAAATATAGAAATTATCAGAGTGGATCAAAAAACAAAACCCAACTATTTGTTGTCCACAAGAAACTGACTCTAAATATAAAGGCATATATAGATTAAGAAAGAATAAATGGAGAAAGATGTAATACTAATACTAATCTAAAGAAAGTGAAGTAGCTATATTAATTTTAGACTGAGCAGACTTCAGACCAAGGAAAGTTATCAGAGATAAAAAGGCAGATTTTATAATGCTGAAGGGGTCAATTATCTAAGAATACCTAATGATATTTAACACATATACAAGTAAGAACAGGGCATGAAAACACTGGAGACAAAAACTGATAGAACTTCAAGGAGACATAGATGAATCCACTATTATACTTGGACATTTCAAAACTCTTCAATCAGAAATGGACAGATTCAGCAGGCAAAAAATCAATAAAGGCATAGTTGAACTCAACAACACCATCAATCAACTGAATATAATAGATATCTATAGAATACTTCATCCAACAACAGCAAAATATACATTCTTCTCAAGCTCATGTGAAATATTTCCCAAGACAGAACACTTTCTGGGCCATAAAACACACCTTAATAAATTTAAACAATAGAAATCATATAATTTCTGCTCTCAGACTACAGTAGAATTAAATAAGATTGAAAAACTAAAGATAGCTTAGAAAACCCCAAAATAGGAAATATTCTGAGCAGGGAGAGATACAATAAGACTTGCATTTTGGACAAGGGGGGCAAGATGGCAGAGGAGTAGGTGGCCCAATTTCAACCAGTCCCCTGAATTGAGCTGGATATCTACGAAAGCACTCTGAGCACCTATGAAAGCAGCCTGAGATGTAAGATGATACGTGTTTGGATCTCTATGGGGGCAGAGGATCATCAGTGAAGAAGTGCAAAAGACAGAGTTGGGATGTTGCAGAAATATATCGGAGGATAAATGGAAGGGGGAGGGAGCCACCAGAAGGGAGCCATTGGAAAGTAATACCTCAATGCAAAAGTGCCCTGTGCTTGGGGACCAGCAATAGCTTAGAAACCAGTGGCTGGGAGATGGGAAGGGACTGATAACAGCACTCAAAGTGAACAAAGGGTTTAAAGGATAATTGCTGGGACTGGATGGCTGCAGGCGTAGACCTAAGCCCATGGTCCCAGGACCAGTCGCAGCTGCCCCCCATCCATGCATGGGAGGACGCCACATGGATTCGAGTCAGTGGTCCTGGGAAGGCAGCCGCTGGGGCCAGGCTTGCCCGGACCAGTATGGGACATGGTTTTGGTGGCACAGAGGTGCAGAGACAAGAGGGGCCTTGATCAACCACTGACAGGGTCTCTGGGGGCATGCACCACCTTTGGGAGGCCGCGGTATTCAACAGGGCTTGCAGAGTGGGAGACTGTGTGCTGGAGGATTCAAAGAAGAGCAGTCTGTGGCTTCTCTCTCAGGTGGACGTCTGGGTGTGGACAATTTACTTTGCTCTGCCCCTCTGAAAAGGCACAAAAAGCCCCCAGAGAACAAAAACTTCCAGAGAACAAAACCCCTCCCCCCCCCAAATGGTTTCCAGCCCCTTAAAAAGGGGCAGGGCAACCTCACCCAAGCAGGATTGACTGAAAAACAATGAGGCAGGCCTCTCCCCTAGAAGATAAGCAGAAAGAACAAGGGGGCAACAGCCACAGGGTCCCCATAAAACTGTAAAACCCCAACAGGAGGGGGAACCAGTATATTAAGCTCCTGGTATTGCCTCACAGCCTATATATTTCTTAGATACAACTTCTCTCTCTCTCTTTTAATTCTTTCTCATGATTCCTGTTGTTTTTTTTAACCTACTTATCTCAACTAGATGTTTAATACAACATAGTCCATAGTAACTTTTTTTTAAAAGATTTATTTATTTATTTATTTGACACAGAGAGAGAGAAAGAGAGAGAGAGATCACAAGTAGGCAGAGAGGCAGGCAGAGAGAGGGGGAAGCAGGCTCCCTACTGAGCAGGGAGCCCCATGCAGGCCTCGATCCCAGGACCCCGAGATCATGACCTGAGCTGAAAGCAGAGGCTTTAACCCACTGAGCCACCCAGGCGCCCCCATAGTAACTTTTTAACTTGAACTTTTTCATACATACACTTCTTTTCTTTTTCTTTTTTAAAATCTATATAGATATAAGCTTCAATGTAGTCCTTTTGTCCCTATTAATACTACCTATATATATACCTATATATATACTACCTATATATGTATACCTATATGTTATATATATATGTATATACATATGTAAGTATATATATATATATATATATATATGCCAGTTTTAATTTCCCTGTATACCTGGAAAGTTGAGTTCTCTAACAAAGTTAACAAGATACACCCAGGAACAACTGAAATACCTTTCCTCACCCACATCGGGGAACTATAACCACTTTCCTGTCACCCCCTCTTTTTATTTATTTATATATTTTTTTCATTTTCTTTTATTGGTCTTTTTGCTTATTTGTTTGGTTTTGTTTTTATAATTCTTACTCTTGGGGCTCATTTTGGCTGGGTTTTTTTGTTTTATTTTGTTTTGTTTTTTTCTTTTCTTTTTGGCACTGACTTCCAGTTGCTCTAAAACTTCACAGGGTGCACCTTGCCTGGATAGTGGTTGATATTTTCATCTGTACATCCCCTCAATCACAACTCAACAGACTGACAAGGAGGAGGAATACCCAACAAAGAAAAGACCCAGAGATAAGGCCTCTCCAGTAGATCTAATGGATATGGAATAAGCAAGATGTCAGAAATAGACTTCAGGGTAGCAGTTATGAAGACAATAGTCAGTCTGGAGAAAACTATTAATGGCAACATAGATTCGTTAAGGGCAGAAGGGAGAGCAGATCTGGTAGAACTTAAAAATGCTATTAATGAGATACAATCTAATATAGATACTCTAACAGGGTAAATGAGGCAGAAGAATGAATTAATGATCTTGAAGACAAACTGATAGAAAAGAAGCAGCAGGAGGAGGCATGGAACAAGCAGCTTAAATCCATGAAAACAGAATTAGAGAAATAAATGATGCCATGAAATTTTCCAATGTCAGAATTATTGGGATCCTTTGCGGGGGGTGGGGGGGGGTGGAGAGAGAGAGAGAGGGAGGACTAGAAGATATACTTGACTGAATTGTAGCCTAAAACTTCCCTAATCTGGGAATGAAGCAAGTAATTGTGTTCTAGAGGCAGAGAGGACACTCACCAAGATCAATGAGGGCAAATCAATGCCCAAGCATGTAATAGTAAAATTTGCAATCTTAGAACTAAGGAAACCATTTTAGGGGGAAGACATTCCTTACATACAGAGGGAAGAACGTCAGAATAATATCAGACCTGTCCACAGAGACCTGGCAAGCCAGAAAGGGCTGGCAAGACATATTCAGGGTAATAAATGAGAAGAATATGCAGCCAAGAATTCTTTATCTGGCAAGGCTTTCATTCAGAATAGATGAAGAGATAAGAATCTTCCAGGATGGGCAGAGACTGAAAGAATATGTGACTACGAAGCCAGCCCTGCAAGAAATATTAAGGGGGATTCTATAAAGGAAGAAAGACCCCAAGAGTGATACAGAACAGAGATATACAGAGACAATCCATAGAAACAAGGACTTCACAGGCAACATGATAACAATAAAATCTTATCTGTCAATAATCACGNAACAATAAAATCTTATCTGTCAATAATCACGCTCAATGTGAATGGCCAATGCAATCAAAATTCCAAGTTATTTCATGGATATCAACAAAATGATTCTTCAGTTTAAATGGAAAGACAAAATAGTCACTGGAGTCAACATACTGAAGGAGAAGAGCAAAGTTGGAGGACTGATAATATACAAGTTAAAATTTACTAAAATGCTAAAGTAACCAAGACAGTGTGATAACCATGAAAAATAGATAAATAAATCAATGGAACAAAATAGAGCTCATAAATAGATCCACATAAATATAGGCAACTGATTTTTGACAAAAGACCAAATGCAATACAATGACGCAAAGACAGTCTTTTCCATAAATGGTGCTAGAGCAACTGGATATAACAAAAAACAGTAAGTCTAGTCACAGATCTTACACTCTTCAAAAAAATTAAGTCAAAAAGAATCAGACCTAAAAGTAAAATTCAGAATTATAAAACTCCCAAAAGATAACTTAGAGGAAAACCTAGATGATCTTGGGTATTCTAATGGTTTTTTGATACAGCACCAAGGGCAGAACCCATGAAAAAATAATTGATAAACTGGACTTTAGTAAAAAAATTTTTTAAGATTTTATTTATTTATTTGACAGAGAGAGAGAGAGATTACAAGCAGGCAGAGA
>LNAC01000162.1:1990754-2022600 GCA_002007465.1 Ailurus styani | reverse complement strand
GGAGGTTGCCCATAGTTGAGTTGATCACTCAATGCTGGCAAACAGGAGACTAGGCTGAAGTGAAGGAACTTGCCCAGAAGTCAGGGACAGTGCTGGGCAGGGCAACTTTTTAGGCATTCATTTATGTGTTAAATGATGACTGAATATAAAAAAATGAATTCAACATTGTTATTAAAAAATAACTAACATTTATCATGGGCTTATTTTGAGCAAACCATTCTTCTAGAATTTACTTCCATTATCTCACTTAATCTTCAGAGTCCTGAGTTTCATCTCTCTTAAAAAATAAAGACACTGGGGCACCTGGGTGACTCAGTGGGTTAAAGCCTCTGCCTTCAGCTCAGGTCATGATCTCAGGGTCCTGGGATCGAGGCCTGCATAGGGCTCCCTGCTCAGCGGGGAGCCTGCTTCCTCCTCTCTGTCTGCCTGCCTCTCTGCCTACTTGTGATCTCTCTCTCTGTCAAATAAATAAATAAAATATTTAAAAAAATAAAAAAAATAAAGAGACAATTATTACTCTGTTCCCATTTTATACATTAGGAAAATGAAGCCCATGTTTCCTAATCTACCTATATAAATCTTATGTAGGTAGAGCCATTGGTACTTAATCCAGACAGTGTAATTACGGATCCTGAATTCTGAATACCGATATTATACAAATAATAACGCTCATTTCCTTATGCACTTTATTTTTTTGTCTCCTCTGCCCTAAAATATATGTTCCACAAGGGGAGAAATTTTTCTCTCATTTATTCACTGTCGTATCCTCAATGCACGTATTAATGCATGTAGTAGGTGATCAAAATATTTTCAATTAAAGAATCAATGAATGAATGCAAATGGATAGACTTGGAAGGATTTTATAAGATAAATTAATGTAAATAAAATCATTTATAACTAAATATGCTTGACAGAGAATCATTGCTTCTGGAGGTTCCACCATATTACCTAAATGTTCAAGATATAGTTGGATTAACATATCAGTTACTTACTATCTGTTTGATCTTCAGAAGATTCTCACATTTTTTGATTCTGATTTCATCTCTATAATTAGAATGTATATTTGTGAGAATTAAATGAGTTAATATATATGAGACAGCACTTGTAGATTATAAAATACCGTGTGCATTAAAATTCAATATTTTTAAGGTATTTCCTTCTATAGTGCATTTTATGGGACACAGAATTTACTTATTTTCCTTTTATGATGTACTTCCAATATGTTGGCATATTTTTTTGGACAGAAAAAAAAATCCTCATTTTTTAAGCCTCATGATGACATCAGAATAAGCAGTTAACTAAAATTTAATTTTTTCAGTTTGTCCTATCTCTGAGTGCCATCTTNCCTCGATCCCAGGACGCTGAGATCATGACCTGAGCCGAAAGCAGAGGCCTTAACCCACTGAGCCACCCAGGCGCCCTGGCATATTTTTTTGGACAGAAAAAAAAACCCCTCATTTTTTAAGCCTCATGATGACATCAGAATGAGCAGTTAACTAAAATTTAATTTTTTCAGTTTGTCCTATCTCTGAGTGCCATCTTGTAACTACATAATAGAATATCAGATAGTAAATAGAAATCACTGTCTATGAAATTCCATAGTGGTGGTGCCTGGGTGGCTCAGTCATTAAGCAGCTGCCTTCAGCTCAGGTCATGATCCCAGGGTCCTGGGATCCAGCCCCACGTCAGGCTCCTTGCTCAGCAGGAAGCCTGCTTCTCCCTCTCCCACTCCCTTTGCCTGTGATCCCTCTCTTGCTGTGTTTCTCTCTGTCAAATCAATAAATAAAATCTTAAAAATAAATAAAATAAAAAGAAATTCTATAGTAGCCACACATTTTGCTATTGTCTAATAGCTTAACTCAGACTTACCATTTTTTAATTTTCTGACTAGAGCAAAATTCTCATAAAGAATTAGATAGTCAGAAGTGCTCTGTGAAATATAAGTATTAGCTGCTATTTTATAGAGTATATTGATCAAAATAGAAAATAGATATTTTTAAAGAATTGTTTATTGTAAAACATTCACTGTAATCAAATAAAATACAATTAGCTAGAACATCCATCTGCTAGGACATGAAATTATTTATAATTATATTGTAATTGATGTAATATTAAAAATTATGTAGTGGAAAGAAAGACCTTGGTTTCCAATCCTGGCTGTACAACCTTAGGCAAATTAATGAACGTATCTGAAACTTAGTATCCGATCATTCTTTTTTTTTTTTTTAAAGATTTTTATTTATTTATTTATTTGACAGACAGAGATTGCAAGTAGGCAGAGAGGCAGGCAGAGAGAGAGGAGGAAGCAGGCTCCCCGCTGAGCAGGGAGCCCGATGTGGGCCTCGATCCCAGGACCCTGAGATCATGACCTGAGCCGAAGGCAGAGGCTTTAACCCACTGAGCCACCCTGGTGCCTCAGTATCCAATTATTCTTAATATAAGCATAATGATAACTATCTTTCAGGTGTATTGTAGGGATTAAGTAAGAAATGGGTTTCTGCCACTATCTCAAAGTAGAACATTTTTATGAAATCTTTCTTAAGAAACCGTAAGTCAAAATGGCATAAAATGAAGAAGAGTATCCCCTGCTTTCTGAAAGTTTGTGTCATGCTTCTTAACTTTACAAAAGACCTACATCAGTACCTGTTTTTTCTAATCAAAAGAAATCCAAAGACTATTTCACTGTTTTAGAAAAAAAGTTGTTACCATACTAATATAGGTCCTTCATGAAACAGAAGTGACATAACACCAACATTCAGAAAGCAGGCGATACTTGTGTATATAAATGGATCTATCATACTAACTACCTTGTGGGAGACATCTGAATATATTTCTTCCCTTCCCCCCTCATTCTTTACCTCATACTCTTTTAAACTTTTATTTCAAATTTTAATCGTGGATCAATGGGTAAACATTGTTTTAGGGTGAAACAAGAATAAAACAAAAGAGAGTTTGGCTAACAACACTTTTTCTTCTCCACATTTATCTTGGCCACCACAATCCCCAGTTCTTATCATTTTAAAGTGTTCAAGTCAACTTAATAGTTACAAGTATTTCCATACATAATTATCTCATTACATTCTCACATCATGAAAAATATATTTTAACTACAGAGATAGATCAGAATTCAAAATTTTAGAAGAGAAAGAAATTGTCAGTGAACAGAATAAGAAAGAGATGATGGGTATTAGGTGCTATTATATAAAGACATGATACTTTTCCAAAGAGATAGAAAATCTGCCATCTTGTCTTTCAGTTCTACACTTAGGTCTTTTAAATGAGTGCAATAAATTCTAGGACTAAAGATCAGAAATAGCAAAGTTTTGAACAAGATAAATGTTTAATTTTCTTTTTTCTAACATAAAAAGTAGGCAATTCTCAGTATAGTAGCTCCATGCAACATCAGGGACACAACTTCCTGCTATCTTTGTGCTCTACCATTCTTAGCCCAGGAAGTTTCTGCTCAGTGCAGCATTACAGTCTTAGATGATTGCTTAATTCCAGAAATCCTGTCTGAATTATGAATGTGGATGGGTTGAGGAGGATGTCATAAAAGGACATATGCTGACTGTGTAGTACCACTCTTAAGAAGCTTTCATTAGAGTACCACCAAATAATTCCTACTCATATTTTACTGTCCACCTTGAAGTACAAGAGAAGCTGGAATGTTGCCATTTAACTGGGCACATTGCTACCCAGAATAAAGTCAGAATCCTATTACTAAGAAAGAATTGTTATTGTAAAAGCAACAAGAAGACTCTGCCTCGAGGGACTAATTTTTATTTACGGGAAAATTGAAGCTTTGGAGAACCTGAAATAGTGGCAGGAGAAACTTCTATCAAGTAACATTAAAAGAAAGAATTTGGGTGATAGCTATCACCCCAATCATTCAAATCAGGTACAATACTTCATTGGTTTAGACTTCACTGCATTAGTGTGATTTATTATTCCCCACCATTTAAGCATCTTTAATGAAATTGACAGGAAAACTTCATTAACTTTCATTTAATTAACCTTATCTGATAATTAATAAAAAATGTTTCTCTCCATTTATAATTTAATTACAGAGTTAGATAATAAAGTTCACTCTGATTTTCATTTTTCAATACCAACAAAATACAGTTTATTTTTTTAAAGATTTATTTATTTGAGAGAGAGAGAGAGAGAGAACAGGAGAAGAGGCAGAGGGAAAGGGAGGGGGAACGAATCTCAAGCACATTCCCCACTGAGTGCGGAGATTGACTTGGGGCTCAATCTCATGACCCTGAGATCATGACCTGAGGCAAAATCAAGAGATAGATGCTTAACCAACTGAGCTCCCCAGGCACCCCAAAATACAGTTTATTTATAAATATCTAGGAATACATATTTGAAACTAAGTTATAACTTTTAAGAGTTCTAGAATTTGAATCAATTATTTAAAATATTTGTTTTCTTGTTTGGTCATTATTACATTACTTACTAATTAGTGATCTTTAGTTCAGTACTATATCTACTACTACTACTAACAATAATATTAAAAATAATAGTAATAGTTATCATGTGTTGCTTATGTGCCATTTTATCATTAATATTTACAAAAAACTTAAGGGAATATCATTATTATTGTAATTACATAAATGAGGAAGATGAAGTTTAAAGAGGCCACATTTCCAGATAGAATTTGGGCCAAGTTCTGAATATAAGGAGGCCTATACTGATAAACACCATATAATTGGTTCCAAGCCCTGACGGCATTGAAGCCCTAACCTAAGACTAGAACCACTCTCTCCAGGTTCCTTGTAACATAAAAAAATAAAAAAGCAAAAACCATTACTGTCTAGGCCATATTACCATGGTATCTTGTTATTTGTAGCATGCTAACAGATATATGTACCTCTGTGAACAAAAATCTATTTTTTTTAAAGATTTTATTTATTCACTTGACACAGAGAGAGAGATTACAAGTAGGCAGAGAGGCAGGCAGAGAGAGAGGAGAGAGGAGGAAGCAGGCTCCCTGCTGAGCAGAAAGCCCGATGCGGGCCTTGATCCCAGGACCCTGGGATCATGACCTGAGCCGAAGGCAGCGGCTTTAACCCACTGAGCCACCCAGGCGCCCCAAAAATCTATTTTGTATATTATGCACAAACACGGTAAAAACTGTAATTATAGACTAGTGTAAAGCAAGACAGTTTTTATTATAAAGTTCACAAGAACTAAAGAATTATTAGGTCAGGTTACTATACCATTGTATTTCCAAGCCAAAAACGGAATACACTTGAACATATATGAACAAAATATTTTATAATTTTAAATTTGTTCATATTAAATATTTTACACAAAGGTTATAGGTATTACTTGTACTTATCAACACCCTATTTTTAATTAGAGCTTAATGATTTTAATCAGGTACTTATATGTTTAATTGATTTCAATGTATATCATCAGACCTCTTACATTTTTGCTACCTTTATTCTTGAGTTATTTTTATTTGCCAATTAGTAATCACAACATAAATGTCTTTCAAGCTTTTTTTTTCAAATATAACATCTGGAAGGTAACTGAGCTACATGAAAATAGTTTTTTTTAATTTATTTATTCAATTTTATTTTATTTTATTTTTTCAGTTACCCAAGATTCATTGTTTATGGACCACACCCAGTGCTCCATGCAATACGTGCCCTCCTTAATACCCACCACCAGGCTCACCCATCCCCCCACGAACCTCCCCTCCATAACCCTCAGTTTGTTTCTCAGAATCCACATTCTCTCATCTTTTATCTCCCCCTCTGATTTACCCCAATTTACTTTTGGACCACAATCATTTTTCACTGAAAGCTATAAAAACAGTGTTTTATCTTTGCCATCTATTGTTTTAAAAAGTTCTTCCTTTCTTTACTTTCCTTCAAATAACATTTTTTTAATTCAAAAATTTTCTAAAGTCTGTGTGCGTATTCTTTTTCTTTAATTATATTGTAACACAGTGAACTGTGTTTAAAATCCATCTGGTCTTTTTGAGATCTGAAATATGTTTAACTGGGTTTTTTTTTCCTGTTCATATTATTTTAATTATAATTCCTGTCCTATGTACTCACTCTGCTTATTATATGATAGCTAATATTCGTGATTGTATTTTCATGATTTGTCCTCCATTGTCTACTATCTTCACTCAACTCTTTCATTATTTTATTTCCATATTATATGTATTCTGGAAAAGTTTCCCACATTTATTTGTGTATCATTACTCTGCTATTTACTGCCACAAATTTTAGCTCCTGGTTTCATTATTCTTTCTTATTACCTAATCTTTATTTCTTTTCATTTTATCCTATTGTGGTTTAATAGGAAGGCAATGTGCACAAGGGTTAAGCACATGGTTTCTGGAGCTATCTGCACTTACCAGTTGTATCCTAGGGGAAGTTGGTGAATCCTGTACATCAGTTCGTCATCTATAAAACGGAGAGTAATGGCAATTTCTTCAAAAGTAGCTGGAGATAAAAGAGTTATAATTTTGTAAAGTTATTAGAAGAATACCTCACACATGGTAGTGCTATATAAATATGCATTGTTACTAGTAGATACAACGAATTTCTATATCTGAATGTTAAATTGTTCACATTTAATATTTACCTATGCTTCCTGAATGACTATCCTTGAGAAAGACTTTTTAATAGGGTACTTAGAAAAAAAATTTTTTAATTGGAAATGTTTTCGTTATGCACATGAACCAAGAAATTCACTTCATATAAAGAGAGTTTTAACTATTCTGAATTCAGAAAACATAAGAAACTGTGCTAACTCCTTTTATAAAATCAAACCTTGGATTAAGAATCCAGGAATACTCTTTATAGGAGATCTTACACTTCTAATGAGGCTTTATAATATCCATTCTCTTCTTTTATGCTCAATGAAGGCCCTACTTTCACACACCTAATACATGTCAAATATTGTTCTAGGCACAAATGTCCCTGTTTCTTGGAGTTTAAATGTTTAAGTTCAGAGAGATAGATCATGATCATGATGATACATTTTCAACAATGATAAGTGCTACAAAAATACAACACTAGAAAGGGGAATATGGAATGATTATAAGTGCAGGACTGACCACTTTAGAAAAAAAAATCAGTCATGAAAAAATATCTTAATGAAGCATCAGTTGAAGAAAGAACTGAATAATGAGAAGTTGTCAAATCATAGAAACATCTGGAGAAGGCCTTCCAGTTACTGACATGAGAATGAATCTGCTGAGTTAAAAAAAAATTGCATATGGCAAAAACAAAACAAAACAAAAACAAACAAACAAAAAAACATGGCCGAGAGAGGGACTTGACAGGGGTCAAACAGGATATAGAAAGAGGAAATCATGTAGTAAATTATAGATAAAGACAAAAATATATTTTATTTTAAAAGGCTATAGTGAGTTTGATGCAGGATGCAATCATTATGTGTATTACATGTGGATTATAAGTGCAAGTATGAAAGCATGAAAAATCATTCAAGAGAATATTACTGTTGTTGAAATGAGAGATGGTAATACATATGGGTGGTAACAGTTTAATGTTGGAGAGTAAGTTGTGAGCCTATAGGAACTCAGATAGAACTAGTATGGGGGAGGAAGGGAAGAGAGGAAACAAGGCTGCTTCATATATAAACATACACACAGATATATACATATATATGCAAATATAAATAGGTGTAGATATGTACACACATACATATTTCTTATTTAAAGATACTCATACTATTTAAAAAATTCTTGGGGCGCCTGCCTGGCTCAGTTGTTAAGCGTCTGCCTTCCGGTCAGGTCATGATCTCAGGGTCCTGGGATCGAGCCCCGCATTGGGCTCCCTGCTCGGCACAGAAGCCTGCTTCTCTCTCTCTCTCACTCCCTCTGCTTCTGTTCCCTCTCTTGCTGTGTCTCTCTCTGTCAAATAAATAAATAAAATCTAAAAAATAAAAAAATAAAAATAAATTAAAAATTCTTATCAAGCTCTCTATTCTATAAGAGAATCCTAATACAGGAGGTATAATAGTATGTAGTCCAAGTAAGAGATGATCAAGACTGAAATAGGGTCAGGAATAGAGGAATTAAAAGTAAAATACAAATGTTAGAGAAACTAAGAAAAAAAATCATCAGGAAGTAGTAACTGTATAATCATATTAGTGATAAGAGGGATTTGGTCATATAGAAGGGGAAAAACAAAATTTAGAGGCTGTGGGTTTTGAATCTAAGAGTGGGTATTATCAGTTTGGGAGAAAAGGACATGAGTCTTCTTTTAAATATATTGAACTTGAAATAAAAATATAAGTGAGTAGAAATGCTCTTTGGGCATGTGGCATCATCTCTCAGGAGAGAATGAGACTAGAGTATCTGCATATGGGTGATGGCTAAAGAATCCAAATGAGTAAGGCCCCTGTAAGAGAGAGAATAAAGGATCAGAGAATAAAGATAATATTTCTAAAAGTATTAAGCCTCTTCCCTTTCTGTTCTTTTTTATGTAGTCACAAATATTTAAGAGCAAATAGAGGAGTAAATGTGGAATGGATTAGCTACTTTAAATTCTTATTTAAGAATTTAATTACTGCTTGAAGTATAACTACTACCAAATTCATGTACTTTATAAGTAAGGATAAGACAATATATGTGAATGGATTTCTCTTGGTAATTTCAAGATGGGCAAGTTGTGTTCTAGATTTTTCTTTTATTTAACACACATCTTTTAATGTCTAGTTCTCTATGATAGCAGCTTATAAAGGGTAAACTAAAATGATATACAAAATTTGATATGAACTACTCCTTTTCTTAAAAGGAACTGGACCTTTATGATTTTCTGTCAAAATGAATTAAACTATATATTTTTATCTGAGCAAAATCCATAATTTTATACTATCTTACTTTCTTCAACTTCCTTGGAAGAAAAAAAAAAGCTGCATTCTTCAGGTTATTGTTTTCAGTAATACTGTGTCTTGACCTCTCAAAAATGATGGTACTAGAAGAAATCAATAGAGATAATCTGTTCTATATACTATCTTCTAAACTAAAATCTCTCAGATAACAAGTATTTATTGTGTGGATCTCAAATTTTAGAGTACATCAGACTCACTTAAGGTGCTCCTTAATAATAAAGAATCTTGGGATTTGCCCTCAGAGATCCTAAGTCTGAAGACGCAAAGTGAGGCTAAAAATCTGCATTAAGGCTGTTAAGTCTGTTTCATCTCGTAGACCAGTCTATTAAAGTTACTGATTTACTAAATCTTCACAGACTGCCCAACATTGTATTCAATGACATAACTAAAATTCCTAAATAGGTGATTTTGTTTAATCATCAATTCTGCAAATATTTTCTGCTTATTTGGGACAGGAGAGATATAGACTAGATTAAAGGCCTCTGGCTAAGGATCAGTTCAAAGAGTAAGAAGGCAGACACATTAGACTTCTGGAAAAGCATATGAAGTAGGGACGCCTGGGTGGCTCAGTTGTTTGAGTGTCAGACTCTTGAATTCAGCTCAGGTCATGGTCTCAGGGTTGTGAGATAAAGCCCTGCATCAGGCTCCACACTCAGCAAGGAGTCTGTTTGAGATTCCCTCTGTCCGTCTCCCTCTGCCCCTCCCCCCATCTTTCAAAATAAATGAATAAATCTATTTTTTTTCTTAGAAAAACATTATAGTAATTAGCTAAGGGATACTTAAGATAAATGTGACATCAAAAACATGAAATGTAGGGCGCCTGGCTGGCTCAGTGGGTTAAAGCCTCTGCTTTCGGCTCAGGTCATGATCTCAGGGTCCTGGGATCGAGGCCCGCATCGGGCTCCTTGCTCGGCAGGGAGCCTGCTTCTCTCTCTCTCTCTCTGCCTGCCTCTCTGCCTCCTTGTGATCTCTCTCCCTCTGTGAAATAAATAAATAAAATCTTTAAAAAAAAACCATGAAATGTAGGGTGGAGGGGGTAAAAATGCTGTTTTGGAACGTGTTCATATTTAAGTTGTTAATCAATTTAAAATACATTTATATACATAGGATGATCTATGTGAACCTCACAGTAACCACAGAAAAGAAAATGAAAGAGAAATCTAAACATAATGCTAAAGAAATTCATCAAATCACAAGGGAATAAAGAGAATAAAAAAGAAACAGAGAAGAACTACAAAAATAGTGACCAAAAAATCAACCAAATGGCAATGAGTACATACTTATTAATAATAAAATGTAGATGGACTAGAGTCCCCAGTTAAAAGACACAGTGTCTGAATGGATAAAAAGTAAGACACATCTATATGCTACATAGAAGAGACTGACTTCAAAGGTAAGGGCCACACAGACTGAAAGTGAAAGTTTAGAAAAAGTCTATGAAAATTAAAAGAAAGCTGTTGTAACTATATTCTTATCAGATAAAACAGACTTTAAAATAAAGACTATATTGGACTTCCATGGGAGATGGTGGAGTAGGAAGATCCCACGCTCACCTCATCCCATGGTTACAACTAGGTAACACCCAACTCAGTGTAAATAATCCAGAAAATGATCCAAACACTAGAACAGACTCTCCAGAGACAGATGTAAAGAGGCCACATCAAAGAAGGCAGGAAGGACAGAGATGCATTCAGAGCAGGAATGTTCTCACGAGGGAGGAACACCACAGGTGCGTGGAAAGGGAAAAGAAATAGATCATCACACCAGGCACCCCAGGGATAAAGAAGCATATTCAAAAGGCTATAGTTATACATTTGTATTTATGTGGCCTCCAGCAAAATCAAAACAATAGGTAACAAACTGATGGTTACCAGAAGGAAGGTGGATTGGGGGATGTGTTAATCAGGTAATAGGAATTAGGGAGTGCACTTGTTATGATGACAACTGGGTATTGTATGGAAGTATTGAATCACTATATTGTACACCTGAAACTAGTATTACACTGTATATTAACTAACTGGAATTTAAATCAAAACTTAAAAAAAACCATGAAAACGGTAATTTGAAAGGATATACGCAATCCAAGTTTATTGCAGAATTATTTACTGTAGCCAAATTATGAAAGCAACCCATGTCCATCAATAGATACATATACACACACACACACGAATATTACTCAGCCATAAGAAAGAATAGAATCTTGCCATTTGTAACAACAGATGGAGCTAGACAGTGTAATGCTAAGCAAAATAAGCCAGTCAGAGAAACACAAATACCATATGATTTCACTGATATGTGTAATTTAACAAACAAAACAAAGAAGCAAAGGGAGAAAACAGAGAGAAAGAGAATTTAAGAAACAGATCCTTAATTATAGAGAACTAAGTTGCCAGAGAGGAGGGGGTTAAATAGGTAATGGGAGAAAGGGGTGCAGTTGTCGTGATGTGCATAGGGTGATGTATGAAAGTGTTGAATCAGTATATTATATTCCTGAAACTAAATAACACTGTAGGTTAACTGGAATTAAAATAAAAACTTAAAGTAAAAAAAAATAGGAAAAAAAAGAATAGTGTAAAAACTATACTTCATCCATGATGCCTAATAAGAAAGTTTAATTCAAGATATAATGACAGGACACCTAACATAATGTATGATGGTAAACTGTAGTTGTACAGTCTATAAGAATAACATATTATTTTGGAACTTCATATTTCATGCAGGTATAAAATGTAAAGAGGTAGTAATTGGAAGAATTAATATTCATCTTTAAGTATAACAAAATAATTATTTTAAGACTGTTTCAAAAATCTTTGCTTGGTTATTTAATCCTAGCAAAATTTATGTTTATACATTAGCCATTTAAAAATTTGTGAAACATGTTTTAGATGTAAGATCATTGTATTAATTTTATAGGATGAGAGTAATAGTTATCACACTGAAAAATAAGATTTTTCTCCTGATGACGTATTCTGTCTACTTCCTTGATAGAAGTCTTAGTATTAGTGTGCAGGTCTCTTCCTATTCATAAACCCACATAAATCTCCAGACCAACAAACTGGCTCATGTTCATACAGTACTGCCTCGCAGTTATGCACTCTAATTAGTCAAGGTCATTTAAATACATTTTGCATGAAGCACCTAAAGCTCAATGTGCCATTTTGTGTATTTATCAAATTACTAATCAATATGCTACGCCACAGTTACACCAGGCCTTCAGCTACCAGAGGATGCTACATGAATTAAAATTGTCCAGGCTGTCATCTTCATAAACAAAATTAGCGTATGCCATCATTTTTCATGATAGAGGGCAACGGAATGTGTTCTAAATAGAAACAAATCACACACAGTATTTTACGTAAGCTTAAAATGCTTTATTTTAAACTTTAAAAAACCTAGCATTAAAGTGGCTTCGATTTCACTTTCTCTCTTCAACATATTACCTCCACTCTACTGGTAAAGTAATTTATTCCATCCTCTGTGGAGAGCCAGGATCTTATTTGCCAGCATATTTATCTTTTCTGCCCCTGCACTGTCATTCATCTGCAATCTCCACAGAGGACCAGACCTGTGCAGAATTGCAATTAGGATTGATTCAACTAAATCCAGGCCATAGAACTGATGCTGACAGGGTGACCTCAAGAGAATTTAAGATGCTGGGTTAGAAAACACTCGGCGCATGCGCACACAAACACACGCACACACATACTCTCTCTCTCTCCCTCTCACTTTCTCCCCCCCCCCTCTCGTTCCATCATTCATTGGGTTTTGCATGTACTTATTATACTTTGGACAAGAACAGACGTTTTTTTTTAAATGTTTGGAACTACAATGAAAAAGTAAACTATTTCTCAGCAATTTGGAAAACCTTGGGGGGGGCCTCCAAAGAAATTTCTATGTTGAGGTTTAAATAGCAGTTTGCAAAGAACAGGAACCTAATTTCCACTAAGGCTATGTACTGTTAGCTTTCTCTTCGATCTGTGCAGAAGTGAAATAGAATGCAAAGCAATACAGATAAAGTTGCTCTGTTCTCACATTCTTGTTGTCACAGACCTTCAACAGTTCCATCATAATCACCAAAAGAGCATCCCCTCTGTGTCAGTTAAATGCTCTAATACAATTTCCCAAATAATTCTTGGTTCAGTGGGACAGTTTCATGGACTCAAAAGGCAGTAGCTGCAAGCAATAAGCTCTGAGTTTCTCTGGCCTGTCATATATAACATGTCTTATCAATCCTGAGGTTCTGCACTTTACATTAGGAGTCATCTATTATAGATGACCTGTCCGCATTCTTATTACATAGAAGGGAAGAAAGTTTGCCATGAGGGAATGAGTCAAACTTACTCTGTAAAGTAAAAAGGAAATTGGAAATGGATAATAACAGTAGCTGAGTAATCTTCTCTAAGTAGATTTTCTTTACATTTTTCTCTCAGGAGACAGAATTTTGCTCTCCCAAAGGGATAATGTTGGGTGGGTAAGAACAATCTGATTTAATCTAATAAGGGAAATGAGAACATCACAGAAAGCAAAATTCAATAAAGGAAAATCAAACTGAGCAAAGGAGAGGATTATGTAGTTTGGTTAATAGAATAGAGGATGAGGTGTCAAAACTCCCTTATTCTTTTTTCCTGCTTAACCAAATCACTTCACTAAAAAGCCCAATAAAAGAAAAAGAGCTCCTCCTCCCCCACAATACAGTCAAAGTCTATCAAAACGTGTTGTAATGGGCATTAAGATTTTAAATTTTTTAAAAAGTGCACTGCAATTAATTTTGTGAGAGAAATAATAATGAATTCCATTCTCCCCACATGAAGACCAGATTTTTTTCCCCTTCTTGTAACAGAAACTATAAGTGTTCTATACTATATTTCCACTCTGGGTAAAAAAACCCACTAAAATGGCAACTGACATTTTACATACAGTTCTCAGAATTGTCCATAAGAATGCAAGAAAGAAAAAGTAAGGTATCATTGAACCTCTTTGAACATGGGTTTACTGAAATTTTAGTTTTCAGACTTTAAAGGAAAACTCTACAACATACATCTCTCATCTTCACAGCAGTATCATACATATAAATACTTCTGGAGAATAGTAATGAGCCAGATAGTCTATAAGCTATATTGCTATTCATACTACCTGAAAAGCATACTGTTCATCATCTTATTACTTTTCATATTTTATCACTGCTAATCAGAAAAAGTGTCTAGTAAGTACAAGAAACATTTTGTTCATATAATTGATCTTTTGGTATATGAAGTAGCAAGAAGAAAAAGTATAAAGTATCGACATGCTTTGATTCACCGTAGCAGGTGAAGAGGTATTACGTCCCTAATTACTAAATTACTAATTTCCCTAAGAAAATTATTTCCTGTTTCTGTTTATAACTATTAAACTGCTCTTATGAAGTATTCAGAACTTCCATTAGAAATGAAATTATAGAATTATAACATTCCAGCAGTTAAGATAACTATCAAAAGAGAAAGAAAAGATGTTTTATTAAGTATTTGTGGAAGTCGGGATACTACACAATCCAAGTTGGATTCTCAGTTTTACATCACAGAAGCCGAATTTTACTACCATGAGGTGATTTTGAACAGGTAAGTAAATCACACTAATTGCACCTCCTAAAACATTGATTCATATACCTGAATATTTGTGTTTTTTACCTGAGAATATGGGATGTATTTTTCCAGTTACCAAAATGAATCAATTTGTTTTCTATAACACTATCATCTCAAAATTAAGATATTTTTAAAAAACAGAATTAAAAAGTAGGTATGCATGTGTGAAATCAGAAAAAAGTAGTTTAACAGTTTTACCTGCTTTTTGATCCCATGTGGTAAAGCTGGAAGAATTTTTATTTATTTTTAAAGATTTTATTTATTTATTTGACACAGAGAGAGAGAGAGATCACAAGTAGGCAGAGAAGCAGGCAGAGGGAGAGGGGGAAGCAGGCTCCCTGCTGAGCAGAGAGTCTGATGCGGGGCTCGATCCTAGGACCCTGAGATCATGACCTGAGCCGAAGGCAGAGGCTTTAACCTTAACCCACTGAGCCACCCAAGCACCCCTGGAAGAATTTTTTTTTTTAAAGATTTTATTTATTTATTTCACAGAGGGAGAGAGAGCTCAAGTAGGCAGAGAGCAGGCAGAGAGAGAGGGGAGAAAGCAGGCTCCCTGCTGAGCATGGAGCCCGATGCGGGCCTCGATCCCAGGACCCTGAGATCATGACCTGAGCCGAAGGCAGAGGCTTTAAACCACTGAGCCACCCAGGCGCCCCCTGGAAGAATTTTTAATGGTAGTATTGATCAGATACAGCAGCTGAATAAACACTTAAAAGATCTTACTATCCACTTCTAATATTTGTTATTACTCAACAAAATCTTCTATTATTAGAACATTTCTATATAATAAACATCTTTTCATTATAAATTAATTTTTACTAATTACACTTCAATTGTTGCCTTTTTTCCCCACAGACATACTTCAAATGTCTCATAAGATTGAAGAAGGAACTTCAATCCAATCACAAATAAGAATTACTTTATAGTTTTTTTATGTTTCAGAAGCTTTTCAGAGGTGGCTAATCTTATCTACTTTATGTTAAGTGTCTTTATTTTTAGCTTCTGATATGCTTTTTAAATTGTGTTGTGTTTACCCTATTAAAACCTGCAGACTACTATGTACTGCTGACTCAAGTATTATCTGTATGGGCAGGAAAAATTCATAAAAAAATTTTATGCATCACTGATTTTTAAATAGTACTTATTATGTTATTATTGACTATAAAAGAAACTTGTGTTTTATAAGTTTAAATATTTTTAAGTATAGATAACAGAAAATCCATCTTAATTGGCTTATATAGTAAGAGTATTATTTCATATAACAAGAAATACAGAACAGGCATAATTCCAGGGCTTTTTTATTCACTGACTCAATGACATAATCAAGAACCCATGTATTTATGATCTTTTAGTTCAACCAACCTCAGTATCAATGTTATTCTGCTTAATGGTGGCCAGATAGATAAATATGTAGACCAGGAATCATTTGCAACATATTAATAAGCCAGCCATGAAAATATTCCTTCTTGCTCATTATTTTACGAGTATCTTTCCCAAATGCTTCCTTGGCATATTCCTCTCACATTTCATTGACTCATACTATATTTTGTGCCCATATCTAAATCAATCATTGGCAAAGCAATAAAATCAAAGTAATTGCTTTAGAAAATCTAGTGACTTCCAAACTTTGCTATGCATCAGAATCACCTAAGGGAATTGTACAAACACAGATCATGAGTTCCCACCAAAATGTTTCACATCAGTATGTCTTTGGTGGGTATGATAAGTTCCATATTTATAAGCCCACAGGTGATACTAATGCTGTTGGTCCTGGAGCCATACTTTGAGAACTGCGGCTCTAGTGTATGCATGCACTGATATTCTAAAAGCCTATACATGAGTTCAAAAATCCCCTTATAGAATCAAGATGTAACTTTTGCATCAAAGAATCAAATTCAGTGACCATTATGGTATCATATGCACAAAAGTTTCAAGCTAAGCTTTATTAAGAAAGCCCAAGATTGGAACTTACAGGCAAAGTTTTGGTATGCAAGATTATTGCAATCTGTTGAATGTAAATATTAAGAAAATGCATTGTATTTTGAGCATGTGCTCAACCTAAAATCGAGCCCTTTTGAAATCTAGGAAACTTAAAAACAAGCAAAAAAAATCAAATATATTTTAAAAGCTACATACTTTGTTTTTTTAGTTTACAAAAAGAAAATAATTTGTTTGAGACCAATAATTTGGGAAAAACAAACTTAAGGAGCCATGTGAAGAGTCAGCAATGCAAGTGAAGTAAGAGAAGGAAGTATAGGGACAAATTGAATCGAGTCTTTCCTGGACTCTACAGAGTCGATAAGGTATTCCCCAGACTTAGGACACACTCAGATTGCTACAGTTCAGGACAGAACTGCCACACAGTGCTTCTCAAACTTTAATGTGCTTGTGTATCGATTGGGGATCTTATTAAAATGCAGAATATGATTTAGGTGGTCTGGAGCAAATCATGAGATTACATTTTTCTAACAAGTTCCCACATGTTGTCAGTGCTGTTGGAACCAGAGTTCATTTTGAGTAGCAAAGTTTTGGGGTTTTTTTTAAAGATTTTATTTATTTATTTGACACAGAGAGAGAGATTACAAGTAGGCAGAGAGACAGGGAGAGGAGGAAGCAGGCTCCCCGCTGAGCAGAGAGCCTGATGCCAGGCCTCAATCCCAGGACGCTGAGATCATGACCTGAGCTGAAAGCAGAGGCTTTAACCCACTGAGCCACCCAGGCGCCCTGAGTAGCAAAGTTTTACAATCAAACAGAAATCTAAGCAGACCTTGCTACAATTGGCTACATAAGAATTATCCAGGGAACTTGTAAAATGGCAATGAGGAACTAGTAAATTGTTGTAAGAAGAGAACTAAAGAAGGATTAGGGGAGCATTTGGACATCAGGGAAATCAGTAAAGAGAATATCACAATAGTCCATGAGAGAGCATATAAAAGTCTGAACTAACTAATCATGAAGTTGTAGACGAAGAATCATTTTAAAGATATATTTTTGGTGTATAATAAGCAGAAATTGGTCAATATAATTTATTACAAATAAATGTGAAGGAAAGGCAGAAAAAAAAGTATCTGACTTGGAATAAACAATCTAATAAACTGGAATTCACCAAGATAAGATAAAAAGAGAAAAAAGAGAGATGAGGTCATTTCCAAGTGTGTTGAAGTTTTGGAACTTGAAAAGTGTGTGTGTGTGTGTGTGTGTGTGTGCACGTGTGTGTGTATCTAGCTAGCTAGCTATCTACTCTCTTCTGAATATATATAATATAATCATAATATGCATTATAGTGTAATTCAGAAGAGAATTTCATGACTGGATCTGGAGTAGGCTGAGATCAAGATTTTGAAAGTGTCAGTCTATAGGTAATAGTTATAACCATTGGGGGTCAGTCCAACAGTTATCAAACGAGAGGGAAAGAGATAAGAAGAAAGTCATAACCAATATTAGTACTTCAGGGGTCTGTTGAGAAAAATCATTTAACAAAAACCTATAGGAAATAATGACCAGAGAAGTGAGTTTAAAGTGAGTTTAAAATGGATGGCAATTATTTAGAAGAGAGAAGTCAAAAAGACCCAGAGGTCAGGTAAGATAAGGACTGACTATAACTCATTGTACTGGGTTATTAGGAAATCACTGCTGACCTTGGCAGAGGAAAAAAAAATGAAAGTGGGATAAAAAGACAAATTAAGCTCTTTTAAAGAGGAAAATAATAGTGTGAGTATGAAAGAATATGGTGGGGATTATATATACAAAGGGTTATAACATTTACAGAGAAAGGCAAATGTAGTAGAGACCTAATGGATGAACTCAAGGAATATATTTAACCTACTTAACCTAGTTCAAACTCCCAGGAGCAAGGAATTTAGCTAACAGTTCCACATTATCAGACCATTTGGATTTACATTTGAAAGTATGTCAAGTAGAAAAAAAGATGTAGAACTGCTAAGAATATTTTTGATAAGTCCACCAAGCTAAGACATTCATGAATAAAATTGGAAATGAGCTGCAAAAGCAGGGTACACAGTGACACGGTTAAAAAAGATATTGTGAAATAGTAACTTGTCTAGAAATGAGACGATAGGTTTAAGTTTTTGCCAAATTATTTGACTTAGAGGTAGAGAAGAGTTTTAATTGATGTAAGGAAGAGCTGAAAACTTGCTAAAAATGTGGTTTAAGAACTCCACATAAAGTCCTATGTAGTTAGTGTTCCAAATACTGAATACTGAATAATGAATAATGCCATTCCATCACCAGGTTTAGGACAAGCAAGGACACATGTGTGCAGATTGTCTAAGAACAGGAGACATTTAGAACCAAATCAACCTCCAAGGCCCAGACATAAAACTGAGAATGGAAAATATGGGCTCTACCTTTGGCTCAGTAAAAGAGAGGTAAGTGGTCATAGGAGAAGAGCAGACTAAGGGAAAGGGAAGACAGAAAAATGGAGCTTCTGTGGAAAATAACATTTGTATTCAGACTGGAACAGTGGACAAACTGACATTAGCTGAAAAGAATCTAAGTTAGAGTGTGGGCCTGCTTTGGAAAATGTAACTGCATGCTATACTTATAAAGAACAGCTTTTGTTAAAAGGAATAGGGAAACACCTAGGGAAATTCATGGAGAAGAAAAGCAGAGAACTAACTATAGATTCTCATGAATTCTTAACAAAGTAAAAAAAAAAGGGGGGGGAAGCAGAAAATGGAGCAACAGAAATAAAGGAGTTAAAGAAAAGACCACGTACACACATGCACACACAATTCTGTAGATTATAGACCAAAACAGGAACATGTAAAATAGGTTAAATACAAAGCAGGCTGAGGAAACTGCCTACATAATTAAAGGAAGGATTGGAGAAATAGGAAGAAATGGATGGAAATTAGGTCTATTGTTTTCAGGAACCACTGGGATATGATTAAATGCATAGGTAATTTGTTTTGCTTGTACAGTGTCAAGTTTAAGAATTGTAAATGAGTTACATACAATGGCAATTTTTATTTTAAAAATATACTATTGAAAATCAAAGGAGATAATGCAAGTGAAAGTGTTTTGATGAAGTTAAGTGTTCTATGTGGAAGGTACAATTATTATCTTTACCTTGTAATTCCAGTGCTGGTTTTCTGTCCTTAAACCTTTGCTCATATCTAAGCAATTTGAATTCATTCTATGGCTAAGATGTCATTATCTTGTATCTAAGGCTCTACTAAATTCTAAATATATTTCATCTAAGTGTGCATCTTCTGTCGACTCATTCAAAAAGCTATCAAGAAAATCCATCAATTTTTCTAGCTAGTTTTTGATTAAAAGAAAAATAACTTTCCATGTACACTTTTCAAGGAGGAATATGCTTATTTTTAAAATATATGTATTCCTATTTCAACAAGAAAAATATAGAGAAGGAGAGGTTATACATCAAAAGCCCTATTTTAGTAGGCTTAAAAACACAAGTAAAATAAATCAATATCATGCATTTTAGATTTGTTATAAATATTCCTACCAAAACACAATTCTATCTCCTCCAAGTTCATATTAAAAGTGATGAATGGAGAAGTCATTTGGGTCTTCACCGTATCTTCAACAGTCTATTTCTTCAAAATAATAAGTGGAACAAAAAGACGAGTTTTTTTTTTTTAAGTTGGATGTTGATAATATGTATTTCATTGTCTTGGTCTTTATATATTTTCCTATATTGTGAACCTTTTCTTATTCAAAATAGAAACAGTAAAGGCCATGATTTTCAAATGAGAAATCATGTAAGTGATGTAATAAAGATTATAAAATAATGATAGAATTACTTCAAAGAAATACAAGAAAATAAAAAAGTAGTGTACATATATACATTACATTTCCTCTTTCCTTAAAAATTAATTTAGAAAATTTTCAGGCCACTTGCAGTGGAAAAAACATTATGTTTGAACTATATGAAATTGCCAGTACTTACTATGTTTTGGCCAACAGAATGTAAATTTCTTGTGGCTAGCCTGTATTAAATATCTCTGACTACTTAGCATTTTGAAATATTTAATATTAATTACAATTTAAGATAAATCTGGAGCCTTAATTGTTTTAAGGTTTATTTATTTGAGAGAGGAGGGGCGAAGGAGCAATGAGCAGGAGGGGGAGTAGAAGGGAAGGGAGAAGGAAGGGGTAGAAATCTCAAGCAGACTCTGCAATGAGTGATGAGCATGAGCCCCAAGCAGGGCTTGATCTCACGCCTGTGAGCTGAAACCAAATGAGCCACCAGGCATCCCCGGATCCTTAACTCTTTAATGTGATGGAAACATTTTAAATTTTTAAGACAACCACCTGATATATTATATTTATATGGCATTTATTTTCCAATGGATTGATTTATTTATATTAAAATTTTTTCTTAGAGCTAGCTGTCTTTATGACAACTTAGACAAATTTTAATTTTATATAGTGACTCATCTTAAAAAGAAGTGAGCCTCAACAGACCTAGCACTGGAACTTATGCCTCTGCTTTTCTTATCAACAGAGCCAATTTGTTAAATTTTGTGTATAACCTGAAAAGCCGCCTATGTATGAAAAATAAATAACACCTGTCATCCTAAAATTAGGAAATTTCAAAGGACTCTGACAGTAAAAAGTCAGAATTATCCAAATCCCTTACAGGTGAATAAAAAATGAGCACATTCAGTGATCATGTTACTTCTCAAGCAAATGTTGCATAAGGAGCAAAGGTAGATGATTTCTTCTATAAGTAAAAAATAACCGTACTATCAGTTTTATGAACTTTTCACAAAGCTGCTATGAAATAAGAGGTCTAGCGTTTATTTCAAATTCCTTTAGAACCATCTAAAATTCTTTTTAAAATGTTCTTATTAAATCCACACATTCAAGTTATATTTCATCATGACCAGGTGAGATTTATTCTAGATATAAAAGGTTGATTCAACATTGGAAAATCAAGTAGCCCTCCATATTAACAAGCCAAAAAAGAAAAGTCATACACTCTGAATTGACTCAAAAAAAAGAAAAGAAGAAAAAAGAAATTAACAGGGGCGCCTGGGTGGATCAGTCAGTTGAAGGTTTGACTCTTGATTTCAGCTCAGGTCATGATCTCGGGGTCAGGAGATCAAGCCCCACGCTCCATGCAATCTGCTTGCGATTCTTTTCCTCTGCCCCTCTCCCTGCTCATGCTCTCTCTTTCTCTCTCTCTCTCTCGAATAAATAAATAAAATCTTTCTAAAAAATTGACAAAAGCCAACACCCATTTTCAACAAGTTAGGAATAGAGAGGAATTATCTCAATTTGATAAAGACCATCTACATAAACCTGCAGTTAACATCAAACTAATGACTGAAAGACTGAATACATTTTATCTAAAATAGGGAACAAGGGAAGGGGGTCTGCTTTCACTGTTCTGAACAATGAAGTTCTGAGTGAGTGCTAAGACCAGAAAAGATTAGAAAAGACCAGAACAAATTAGAAAGGAAGAAATGAAACTGATTTATTTAAAGATGACATAATTGTCTACATAAGAAAATCCCAAGGAATTTACCAAAATTAAAAAAAACACCTGCTGTACCTAATAAGTGAGTTTACCAATGTCATAGGATCAACATAAAAATCAATTGCATTTCTGTATACTATCAATGAACACATAGGAACTGAAATTAAAAACACAATACTCTTTATAATCACTCTGAAGAAAATTAAATACTTAGGTATACACTTAATAAAATATGTATAGGACCTTTACCTTGAAAATTAGAAAATCTTGATGAAAGAAATCAAAGATCTAAATAAATAGAGAAATATTTCATTGTCATTGATTAGAAGACTCAACAGAGTAAAAATGTCATTTACTCCCAAATTGATATATAGGTTTAATGAAATTTCTGCTAAAATTTCAGCAAAGTTTTTTTTTTTTTGTAGGCATTAACAAGTTAATTCTAGAATTTATATGGCAAGGTATAGGCCATAGACCTTACAGTTCCAGGACTAGCTAAAATAATATTGACAAAGAAGATAAACGAGGGATCATTCTACTTGATATTCAGGCTTACTATATAGCCAAATTAATCAAAATAGTGTAATTTTGGTAGAGGTCTAGACATATTGATCAATAAGATAATATAAAGCTGTTCTAAGTCATATCAATATGCACAACTGATTTTTTATAAAGATGTAAAAACAATTCAATGGAAGAAAGATAGCCTTTTCAACATGTGGTAATGGAAAAATTAGAAATCCATAAGGAAAAATATGAATTTTCATCTAACCTTCTTACTTATTCAAAAATTACTTCAAAGTGATAATGGTTCTAAATGTAAAATGTAAAACTACAAAACTTTTACACAAAGTATAAGAGAAATCTTTAGGATCTAGAACTAGTCAGAGTTTTTAGACTTGACACATAAAGCATGACCCTTAAAGGAAAAATTGGTAAATTAAAAATTTTGCTCTATAAAATCCCCTGCAAAGAGAATTAGAACACAAGCTACAGAACTGTAGAAATTATTTGAATACCACATATCCAGCATAGGATAAGTAACTAAAGTATATTACAACATTTCAAATTTAACAGGAAATATTCAACCTGATAATAAAATAGGCAAAAATTGTGGAGACAGCTTACTGAAAAATATATACAGATGGAAAATAAGAATAAGAAAATATATTCAATATTAGGAAAATGCAAATAAAAAACACAATGAGATATCACTATATACCTATCATAAAGTAGTAAATTATCAAAATATCAAAAATGAAAATATCAGAATTCAGGGAATTTGAATATTCTTATACTGATGGTGGGAATGCAAAATGGTATAACAACACTGGAAAACAGTTACAAAGTTTCTTATAAGTGTAAATATGCAGTTACCATAAAATCCAGCAATTGTACTCTTAGGCTTTTTCCCTAGAAAAATAAAACTTATGTTACCCAAAACTCATAAATCAATGTAGCACTTTTATTATTCATAAGAGCAGTTTTATTCACAATATAATTCATAATAGCCAAAACAGGGATTGCCAAATACTGGAATAGCCAAGTGCTAGATACCATTTAACATGTGGATTTAGAAACAACATGTGAATGATTAAACTATTACATACATGCCATGGAATACCATTTAGCAATAAAAATCAACAATTACTGATTCATGCAACAACTTTAAAAAATCTCCAGGTTATTAAGATGAGTTAAAAGTAGTTACCCTAAGGGATTATATGCTATATGATTCTAAATGTATAATATTTTGAAATGGCAGAATTTCAGAAATGGAGAGGAGTAGTGGTTGAGGAGTTAGGTGACATGGTGGGTAGGGGGACCCGGAAGAGAGGTGGGTGTGATTATCAACGGATAAGAGCCACATGAGCAATTCTTGTAATGAAACCCCTCAGAATCTTGACTATGGTAATGAATAAACAAATCCTACACATTTGACAAAATTATATAGAACTAAAATATGCACACAATTAGAAATGAGTTTAGGTAAAATTAGACAAATCTGAATTACATGAGTAAATTGTATCAATGTCAATAGCCTTATGTGGATGTTCTGCTATAGTTTTTGCAAAATTTTACCACTGTGGGACACTGGGTGAAGCACACAATGAGCTATCTCTGCATTATTTTTTACAATGCATAGAAAATTTACATTTGAGAGACAAAAACTCAATATATTTTCACTAGTATTGCCATTTTTCTCCCAGTTTCATTTATAAAATACTTTCTTTTTTTAATATTTTATTTATTCGACAGAGAGAGAGAGATTACAAGTAGGCAGAGAGGCAGGCAGAGAGAGGGGGAAGCAGGCTCCCCACTGAGCAGGGAGCCCGATGTGGGCCTCGATCCCAGGACCCTGGAATCATGACCTGAGCCGAAGGCAGAGGCTTTAACCCACTGAGCCACCCAGGCACCCCTATAATACACTTTCTTTTTAGGTTTTAATTTGCAAAATAATTTAGTATTGAGTAATTTTACTTTGGAGAAAATAGTTCATACCCGGGTGCATATGCATTCACTGTGTTAGGTGATAGGTTAGTATATGTGCAACACTGACAAGTTGTGACATCATTAATTCCAATCAGCTATGATTTAACCTATACATTTTCATGTGTTAGACCTTAACTTATTTAGTATTTTATAAGCATTTAAAAACATTTCACCTGCAGAAAATCTTTCCTAAAAGACCATGTAGTAAAGTTAGACACTTAGCTGGTACATCAGGCACCACATTCATGACAAATAAAGTGCTGAGCATTGTAGTGAGTATATAAATGAGCCAGAGCTCTTGAAGGCTGTGCAATCAATCTCACTTTAAAATGAGTGGGTTATCTTGATGATAGTTTTGTTTGTGTGTTTGGTACTCAACCGAATCTGTTTGGATAAGTAAAACTTGGAAGGAGTCATTCTATCTCTTTTTTTTTTCAACAAACATCTTGTTGATAAGTTAGTTTTCAGAACTGAATTTATTTAATCTATTAATATCAAACTTATTTGTAACTCATAGGAAGAAAAACAGAACAGTGAGGATTCTGCTCATTTAAGTTCAGTTATGTTAAATTATGTATCCACAGAACATCTACACTGTAGGTTTTGCTAGCATAACTCAGACTACACATGTCCCCAAAATCATCTCCTTTCTCTCCTGTTAATTCTGAGTCCTTCACAACTAATATTAGTGGAAGGGAGTACTGGGTAATCTACAGCTTTTAATTATCTTTGCCACTGCTGCACTCCTATCATTAGCCTTGTGATAAGTAGACAAGTGGGGAAATCTATATTCATGATGAATGATGTAGTCTGTATCTCTGGGGGAAGGGGGTGAGCCAATTAACTTATCGAAGGGAGAGCCTTAGCACAGTGAAAGCAATCTTAGCTAACCTTCCTACCGATCCACAACAACCATAGGCAAGGATTTGTTTTGGTGCCAAACACTTCAGGAAGGAGAAAATGAGTATTAATAGCTTCAAACTAGTTGGAGAAACTTAGCAGATAATTTGAAATAGAAAATATTTTTAATTAGCTAACACTGAAGAACTTAAATGATAATAATAATAAATAAAACCTTACTGTGAGTGGCTTAACATTTCATGCGAAGTTTTTATTTTTCCTCACTTTGGCTAATTGGATCATTTCCACATGAATGAAATACATGCTAAATTATTTACAGATAATTACATGGCTATGCTGTTGCTAAAATATTAAGACACAGTTGTCCCACAGGAAACATTGCAACAGACACAGTCACATGAAGAAATGAATAGCCAAGGAGATAATGAAGGGGAATTATAAGAAAAGCCTATAGAACTAGAGCAGTGTTATTAAAATTAATTTATTTTCAAAATATTATAGGCACTTATTTTTTTCATCCACCCCACCTTTCTCTTCAAAATTAATGGCTCAAGTATCAGCCCCTTAAATTTGCATAATCTGAAAACTTGTATCAGAAGTTAGGAAACAAATACATTTAAATTAGATTCATAACCAATATTCCACTCCCAATGAACATGCTATCAACCACAACCGCAGAACAGAAGGGCTCTATTTTCTATAGTTTAACTAAAGTGAGCCAGCTTTTCATTTAATAATGCCATTATTAATATCTAAATAAAGTGCTGCAGATCACATTAGTGGGCATTGAAACTAAGTGCATCTTGACTAATCATAAGTGGTAGTTTTAGGTATTGCATTCCTCAGGCACTGTGAGCACTAATTAAGTACATTTTTGCATCATTGATCTTTAGTTAACAGTTCATTTGATACCATTTTTGGAGATAAAGAAATTGCATATTAGGTCAGAGATGTAACCTAAGAAACAGCAACTTCTCAAGTCTTAAGTTATTATGGGGCAAAATAAAATTTATTACATTACATGCCTGCAATCTATTCTTCTGACTCTCCACTGCCAACTCCTAAAAATAATTCTGTTTTTCTCTCTTGACTTCACTGCATTCCTCCATCATTCAAAGGAGGTTTAGCCAGCCTAGCTAAAGGACATATGTGCTTTAGAATCAATAGAACAGAGAGGTACACAACCCTCGAAGCTGGGATGTAGAATTTTTTTCATACCTATGGGTGTTAGTATTTCCCTATACCAGAAAAGAAGGAAGGAAGGAAGGAAGGAAGAAAAGAAAGAAAGAAAGAAAGATGGATGGAGGAAGGAAGGAAGGAAGAAAGAAAGAAAGAAGAAAAAGAAAGAAAGAAAAGAAAAGAAAAGAAAGAAAGAAAGAAAGAATGAATGAATGAATGAATGAATGAATGAATGAAAGAAAAACTATAGACAGAATAAAAGTGGAAACAAAGGAAACAAGAGCCTTAAATCAAAGTTTTTAGGAGAGATCTGGGGGGTATTGTTATGTTATTGTTTTGTTTTCTGTGTTATTAGTTATTAATTTAGGAATAAAATAGAGATTCCATTGAATCTGCAAGTTAAGAAAGATACTAAAGAGTGGGTGAGGAAAGATCATTTCAGGAAATAATACTATGGATTTTGAATAGGCTTACTTTTGATAATTTCTTAGAGATGTCAGACTCTGGAAGGATTTTAAGTACCTTGTGGCCCAACAGTTAGGTTCCCGGGTCATCAACCTTATCCCTGTCTCTTTTCCTTTGCATAGAAATAGAAACTTGAATGCTCTCTTAATATGAGAAGGTTCCTTTCTTTTTGATTTGCTCTGTAATTATAGAAGTGTTCATCTCCTTTCAGTCCTTACTTCTGCCTATTATTGAGGGATCACAAATCTTGGTTTTCCATGCCATGCTCCAACAAAGTGAATAATGGCCCTTGGAGAAAAAAACTTATGCTAGGACTTGGGGAAGGAAATATGCAAAATTTCCCTGGAGCATACTGTAGTGGTAGCAAGTAAGAAAATGCTCAAATTAATAATAAAATTGATAATAATAATAAATTTTAAAATACACAATTATGGTAGTTTGTCAAAGAGAAACAGGAGTCAACTGACAAAGCTCCTAAGGACTAAAGCTGGAATAATTTCACCAACAAAATATAGTACTGTTTTATTATCCAAAGTATAACATAAAGTCCATCCTTATAACAATAAAGAGTGAAGAATTTAATAAATATGGGAGAAGAGACAAATGTCCAATGCAGAAAAAAACACAATTAATTTGTGTAGATGCTCCACCTTTTTGGAGTTGGAACATAACTCCCCACTCCTTAAGGGAAAGCGACACATAATGATGTCCTTCCAAAGAGTACAGTATGGAAAGGGAGAAAAATAACTCTATAATGGAGAAACCTGACAACCTCTGCTTCAGCCAGATGCTTAAGGTCAACATCAACAGTCACAATCCATGTTGATAGAATGTATCTTTGATATGGTATGAGGAAAATGTCACTTTATCCTTGTGATCTTCCTTCCCCAAAACACCTCATCACAGCCTAACCATGGAAAAAAAAAATCAGACAAATACCAATTGAGGGACACTCTACAAAACACATGACTGTGCAACTCAACACTTTCAAGGTCATCAAAAAAAAAAAAGGAAAGTCTGAGAAACTGTCACAGCCCAGAGAGGCTTTAGTGAATAATAATGAATCTATATTGGTTATTAATTATAACAAATGTAGCATACTAATATAACAGGCTAATAATAGGGGAAACTGAGTGTGAAGTATATGGAAATTCTGTACTATCTTTGTAATTTTTCTTTGAATCTGAAATTGTTAGGTTACAAAGTTTATTTTAAAAAGTCACATGACAAACTTTGCAAAATTATTCTCTATTATTGTCATTTAAAAAGGAACAAATAATTAATATGCCCCATGGCTTTCTATCATTTCTTTTCATATTTACCTGTAGTACAGATACAAGCCTTAAAGTATAACTTCTGTCTTGCCACCAGGAGAAAACAGGCGTAAAGATGCAGGCCAACACATAAGGATGGAGAAGTAGAAAGATGAGAAGAAACTGAACTCACAATAGCATCACTGAACTGTCTTTTTTTATTTCTGAACTTCCTACCTTCAGATTTCTTATTTCCTGAAACAAATAAATGTCCATCTCTTTATATGACGAATACCCGAAACAACCAGTAAATGCACCCCAAGAGAAGAAAGGCCAAGGATCATTGTTTTTCAATAAACGTTGTATTATAAGAGTACCAGTACTTTTCCTTTCTCCTCCTCATGCCACCATTTCAAGCATCCAAATGCAACAATTAATTCAGACTGAGAAGGTAGATCTAGGAAGGAGAAAGCAGCTGATCCTGTCTCCCAAACGACTGAAAGTTTCTGGCTGCATCAAGCCTGGCTTAGGAGAGAGAAGAAAGTTTCATGTGGTTAAGTTTTCAGAAATTTGATATTATAATGTACAGACTGGAGTTATATTACACCAGACTAGACTTTTATTATCTCAAAGTCATGAGAAATTTCTAGGATTTCCTCAAATTTTTATCAAGGGAAGAGGAAGAATGAGTCTCAGGAATGGGGCTGAAGAGATATTGGGAACCCATTTAAAGTTGTTCATTTGCTCCCCACCAAATCCAGTACATTGAATAAATCAATTACATAAATTTACAGAAAATTTAGGGAGAGCCTTGTCTTCTAGTAGCTTGTGTTTTCTAACTATCAAAAACTCATAAGGAAAGCAGAAAGAAGAGCTTATTTATATACCTACCTGTAAAAAAAGGAGAAGATGACCTATATCTCAACAACAGCAACAATGACAAAACTTTCTAATGTGTTGGTATACAGCAAGTTTAAAAATACTAAAAATGAAACTAAGCTCTTGCTTACAAAGTTTAATTTATAGTTTGCTTTCTTTTGTTTTTTGGATAAATTTTATTAATAAAAACCTTTTTATCTTCTTCTACATATTTTGAAATTGTTCATTTTGTTTCTGGTTTAATGTAATTTATTTAGATGTCTTTCTCGGGGGGGGAGGGATAGATTAATAAGACTATTTGGGTAATCCTGTCAATATCGAGGCAACACAAGGGAATCAAGGGAACAAAGTAACACTGATACCACTTGGAGAATCTGACCACCACTTAGTAAATCTGAAGCCATACCGAATTTGCTAAACTATAGAATATTTTAATAAAATCTGAAGTATAATATCCTAGGATATAAGTTAGCTATTACTAAAAAAACTTGAAGTTAGTTAATGGAAACATTCCCTTAAAGCCACATTTTGTAACTACATGCACAGAAGTCATAACATCATAGAAATTTTAATGTGAAATTATTTATTAGACTATTTAAAGAAACATTTAAGAAACATATAGGTTCTTGAAATATAACGGTTTGGATACCTCAGAAATTAAATATATGACCAAACATACTAAAGTCAAGTAAAACTGCTTTGGACAATATAAAAATCAATAACTCCATAAGGAAATATAAAAATACATCATCAATAACTCCATTAGTAAATATTATACAGTATCTTGACTCTGAAATAATTTATCGCTTTACTGCACTTTCAACCAAACTTAGACATGATATTTAATAAACTTAAAGTCTTCTTCATTTTCTGAAGGCCATGCTATTGCAAGAAAATGTACATCTTTTATGCCAGTGCTCATTTAACATACAAATCATCTCTACACCAATAAAAGTAACCACTTTGAAACTCCTATAAAATCTCTACTTGGACATTTTCATTTGGATTTCTTTCTTTAAAAAACAAAAAGTTTTATTTACTTATTTGAGAGAGAGCATGAGCAAGGAGGGAAGGGCAAAGGGAGAGGGAGAAGTAGGCTCCCCACTGAGCATGAAGCCCCATGCAGGGCTCAAAACCAGGACCCCAGGATCATGACCTGAGCCAAAAGAAGATGGTTAACCAACTGAGCCACCCAAGTGCCCATGGATTTCTTTCTAAATGGGCATAGAAACATAGAATTACTCTTGAAGATTTATATATCTCAGTCTCAAACTCTATTCTAGAAATGTCTGCAAGATTGACAGCACATTCAGAAGCTTTTAAATTATGACACCCACTTAATTTCTTCATGCTTTTGAATATTGGTAAATGATTAGCCTGTCACCAATATTTGGTATGTATGCCATTCTTCACAGTTCTTACAAAGTTATCAGCAACTTTTAGTGATCTCACCTGGAAGATGTCCATATCAGATGACAGTCCCTAATTACTTCATTAACCTGAGCTTCTACTCCATTTGACCAATACTATGTTCTTTTTTGCCAATCTTTGTGGCAGATAAAGAAAGAAAATGAAAACGTTGCTTTATCTCTATCATCCAATCATATTTTTCTGTCAGTCCTAAGTCTTTTGCATCTCTTGCTCTGAAGATATATTTAAATTTTCATAAGTTGGTCCTTACTATTTTTTATAGATGTGTGTTTCTTTTGGACTTTAGCCTTTCCAGTGTTATGCTTACTGGTCTATAAAATTCTTTTATAAACATTCTTGATTATACTCTTTTATTCCCTCTCTCTCTTTTACTTTTTGCCCTTTTTAGATGTCCTTTGTAAACATAAGCATTTTGGTCAGCTATGTATATAAGCCTGTGAGATGTACTTCCAGCTAGTTTCAGAAACCATCCATAAAATATAATCAATTAATCAAAATATTAGTCAATTCCCACTATGGTATGAAACTAGAGATCAACGAGAGGAAAGATAAAAAGCCTACAAATATGTGGAAATTAAACAATAGATTTCTGAACAGCCAATAGATCAAAGAAGAAATCAAAAAAGAAAGAAAAAGTTATCTTAGTAGAATAAAAAATAAAAACACAGTATAGTTTATGGGATACAACAAAAGCAGTTCTTAAATTCCAGATTTCAAGCTCTATTACAAAGCTGTCATCATCAAGACAGTATGGTACTGGCACAAAAACAGACACATAGACCAGTGGAACAGAATAGAGAACCCAAAAATGGACCCTCAACTCTATGGTCAACTAATCTTCGACAAAGCAGGAAAGAATGTCCAGTGGGAAAAAGACAGTCTCTTCAACAAATGGTGTTGGGAAAACTGGTCAGCCACATGCAGAAAAATGAAACTGGATCATTTCCTTACACCACACACAAAAATAGACTCAAAATGGATAAAAGACCTCAATGTGAGAAAGGAATCCATCAAAATCCTCGAGGAGAACACAGGCAGCAACCTCTTCGACCTCAACCGCAGCAACTTCTTCCTAGGAACCTCACCAAAGGCAAGGGAAGCAAGGGCAAAAATGAACTATTGGGACTTCATCAAGATTAAAAGCTTTTGCACAGCAAAGGAAACAGTCAACAAAACCAAAAGACAACTGACAGAATGGGAGAAGATATTTGCAAATGACATATCAGATAAAGGGCTAGTATCCAAAATCTATAAAGAGCTTCTCAAACTCAACACCCATAAAACAAATAACCCAGTCAAGAAATGGGCAG
>LNAC01000162.1:1916622-1988598 GCA_002007465.1 Ailurus styani | reverse complement strand
GATAGTTTCAAAAACAATAAAATAACTAGGAATAAATTTAATCAAGGAAAGGAAAGCTCTAGACAGTGAAAACTACAAGAAATGAAAGAAATTGAAAAATAAAAAACAAATGGAAAGACCTGTCATCTTAATGGATAAGAATTAATATTTAAAAATACTCCCTACCCTATCTAAAGCCATATATAGATTTAATGCAATCCTCATCAAAATTCTAATGCCATTCTTTACCCAAAAGAAAAACAAATAAACAAAAATACCTTAAATTTGTATGGACCTGATCTTGATATAGATCCTGAATAGCCAAAGCAATGATGAAAGAGAAGAACAAAACTAGAGGCATCACGCTTGCAGATTTCCTGATTTCAAACTATATTACAAAGCTACAGCAATTAAAAAGGTAAGATACTGGCATAAAAATAGACACATAGACAAATGGAACAAAATGAAGATCCCAGAATTAAACTTCTGCATAGTCAACTATATTCCATAAGGGATCCAAGAACACCAAATAGGGAAAGGATGGTCTATTTAACAAATGGTACTTGGAAAACTGGATAAATACATGCAAAAACAACAACAACAAAAAAAGAAATTGGACCCCTATCTTACACCACTTACAAAATTAACTTAAAATGGATCAAAGGCTTAAACATAGACATGATATCATTAAACTTCTGAAAGAAAACTTAAGGAAGAGGCTTCTTAACATTGGTCTTAGAAATTCTTTTGCATATGACATCAAAACCACAAAAAAACAAAAGTAAAAATCAATAAATGGGATTACATCAAACTTAAAAGCTTCTGCACAACAAAAGAAACAATTCACAACATGAAAACCAACTTCCAGAATGAGAGAAAAATTTTGCAAACTATATATTAGATAAGGGATTAATATCCATTTAAATTGTTTCTATGCCTTGGCTATTATGAATAATGCTGAAATAAACATGAGAGTATTCCATTTCCCTGAATATATACCCAGAAGTGAAGTTGCTGAATCACATGGAAGTTCTATTTTTAATTTTTAAAATTTTAGTATTAATCTCCAAGATATAAAGAGAACTCACACAACTAAACAACAACAAAACCCCAATCTGATTAAAAAATTGTCAGAACTAAATAGACATTTTTCCAAAAAAGACATCCAAATGACCAACAGGTACATGAAAAGGTACTCAACACCACTAATAATCTGATCAATAAAATAAATAGTGGTACTGAACTATAACTCACAGTATAAAATAAATATATATTAGTCTATACTGACTGATTTAACAAGTGATCTAGCTAGTTAAGTTGAAAAGAAGATGAGAAAAGATAAATCTTCCTTATGGAGGAATTGAAATATATATATATATATATACATATATTACATATATGTAGATTCAATCTCCCCACCCCACTCCTGTAGAAGTTGGAGCTTAATTCTCCTTCATCCTGAGTGCAGGTTAAACTTCATGACTTGCTTTCAAAATATGGAAGGGAAAAATTTGGAAAGGGATAATTGTAACAATACTATCAGAGAAACCTGGAAGACACTACTTTATTCAAGTGATCAAGATCAAATCATCATATGTGCATAGAATGTAATGTGACAGGATATGAAAGTAGCTTCACCTCTGGTATTATTTCTAATAATCCACAACCCCAGTATAAGGATAAAAAATAAATCAGACAAGCCCAAACTGAGAAACATTATACAAAATGAATTACCAGCACTGCTCAAACTTTCAAACTAATAAAAAAAATAAAGGAAAGACTAAAAAACCATTACAGATCATTTGAAACTAAGAAGACATGACAAGTAAATGCAATGTGGTATCCTTGGTTGGATACTAAAATAGAAAAATGTTGTTAATTGAAAAACTGTTGAAATTTTAATTAAGTCTAGAACTTAACATAGTCTGTTTATTTCTTTATTTTGATAAATGTATCATAGTAATGTAAGAAAATAATATTAGGAAAACTGAATCTAGGTGAGAAGTATCCTTGCAAGTGTCTTTAAAATCTAGAAATTCTCCAAAGTAAAATTTTTAAAATATAAATATAATTATATATTCTATAGCATAGTTTATTTATTTAAACCACAAATATTTAACTAATAGGTAATTTGTTCTAAAACCCCTTTTGGAGTGCTTTATATATATAGTTTCAATGTGCTGGAGAGATTAGAGACATAATGGGAGTGCATTTTACCTTTTTACCTGTACTTATAGATTAGCACTGTCCAGCAGGACTTTGTGATGATGAAATGTTCTTTACCTGTGCTATCCAATACTGGAGTCACTAACTACACATGACTGTGGAGCCCCTGAAACATGATTCATGAGTCTGAGAAAATGTAGTTAATTTTTATTTAATAATCTCTTGTGCCTAGTGGCTATTGTGTTGGACAACACAGTTCTAGATAATCCATCAGAGGGCATGTTCCCTCAAAGCAAGGAGTCACCATCATAACTGACTTTGTGTTTTTAATGGAGCTTCTTTAATATATTAAAAAAGCAAAATTTATTTAATAGAAATAATACTACCACTTTAACACATATAAACAGAAAGATAAACACTTATAGTTGTTAGCCAATAGTCATTTCAAATTTAAGTGTATTTGATACACAGACAAGTGCATTTGATCTACAGATAGGTTAGCTTTTCTCCAATCCTAAGAAATTGATGTTTTCTTGCTTCTGTGCTTCTGGATGAAGCATGCTGTTTCGAACTAGATAACCTTATGTTCTCCATTTTCTTGAGATACAGTCTGATGTGATGTGATGAAATGTGACATGCTTGTCACTTTTTGTTAAAAGTGAGTAAAAATGGGCAAATATCCATGTAACTAGAATGTTTTCTCATTATTTGTTCCTGGCAGTTAATAGTCTACTAGCACAGCCCTACATGGGGAGAAAAAAAAAAGCAGCTGATGCCTTAACAAAAAACAGTTAAAGCATTAAATTCAAGAGAGACTGCTTCTATATTCTCAGGATTCTGTTTTGCTTACCCATAGTCTTATTTGAAAGGTTAAATAATAATTACTTCTTAAGCAAATGATCAGAATATATATGTGGAGTGAGATGAGGAACAGATAGGACCAATACACCAGTATTGCTTTTTTGTGGAAAGCATATTCAGTGAAAGGGGAGAAAAATTGTGCAGACAGTGTATGATATATAACTAGGATTGTTTCTTATTAGAATACTTTTCTGACTTATCCAGGATGCATTATACTTTAAGCCATGTTCTTAGTGATGCAGAAAATTTCTACTTATAATGCCATATGAATTCCACCTTCTACTATTATGAAAATGAGGAGTAACAGAAAGATACTCCATTTTCTTTCTGTCACTTTCAAAAATATTAAGGTAATAATATGAAAAAGTATTTATCTAAATGGCTATCTTTTTTTAAAGTCCATGCAAGGCAAGAAATAGCCCAGTGCAATTTTATTTAATTTATACATGGTTGACAAAAGATAACATATAGCTGAAAGAATGTATTTTAGCTAGTAAAAGTAGAAATCATTTCAGGGAGGCCAAATATTCTAGATTTACCTTTAACTGTCACAGATAAAAAGGATTAATTAATTAATGAAGTCTGCACTCAATAGATAAAAGGCTCCTTTGGTAGTCTGTTAATTTTCTTGAAAGAGAAAGATAGTCCAGGTTGAATTTCCTCTTTAGCTTGAAATGGATTCCAACTCTTCCTTCTTAATATCAGGAGAAAAAGAAAAAGCAGAATATAAAAGCTAAAAATTAATCATAAATATTACATCAGTAGCATCCTTTAAAAACTGCCTAAATATGCAATGTATATTCAAAGTCATGAATCTCATATACTTCAGAAGATATCACCTAGAATTTTTTTAAAAGTGAAAAAATCTGAAATCTATAATAGTTCATATGATTTATGGTACCCAAGAATATTAACATTATATAGTGCTACATTAGTCAAATTAGATTCCATGCACCTAGTTATGGAATAGAATCTCTCATATTATTTATTCATGTTTGAGTGAAAACAATGCAAATTTACTATTTATTGTAAATGTCTTCTCAACTTTGGGTGAAACATTCTTAACAATACCTGTGATGTAGGTAGAACTTATAGAAAGAATAAAATAGTGATATTCCTTATTCCTTAAAGGAAATAACATTGAACTTTGGAAAGACTCACTAGCAAATAGTCTTATAGATGTTATGAAATGTCAGGCCCACAATAATCAATGACAACCTATAAAATTAGATTAAGGTCTGACAAAAAATAAAGGTTAACCCCAAACAATGCTTTAAGTTTCAAGTTGCTGTTATCAAATGTGTTAAAAATTGAGCTATTATTAATAACATGAGAAAATTATTTTTAAAGTGAATTTCTTTCTCACAACATGTAGAATGCTTTTGCATGATAAAGTGGAGATACTATATAGTTGGGAATTATTTCCAAATTTTATCTCCAGTCTGGCTCTCTCTTCTGATGATCAGAGTCATAGATCCAAACCACCAGTTCGATGACTTAGTAGATAACTCAACAGGTACCTTAATGTATCCAAAAATAAACTCTTGGTCTATCCCTCAAAACTTGCTCTTCTCAAAGTCTTACTTCCCCAACAGTAACCACTATCTCAGGATATGGCAACTCTCTTGAGTTATTTCACAAACCTAATTGTCCTTGATTTTTTTCATATTTTCAGAAAACACATCCAATCCATCAGCAAATTCTGCTTCAAATAGTATCCAGAATACAACCACATCTCCCTACTTTCACTATACTATCATCTCTGTCTTAAGTTATTGCAATAATAACTGGTCTCTTTGCTTCAGCCGTTACTCCATACCTCATATATATTCCATTCTCATTACATGTAATGCTTCTAATGTATAAGATGGATTTTTGTCACATCTCTCTTCAAAACTGTTCAGTGGCTTTTCAACTGCAAAACCCCAAATCCTTATGATGGCTTATAAGCACTTACATATTTGAATACCCCACCCTTCTTTGGTCTCATCTTCTACTATTTCTTTTTTATCCATCTGCTTCAGACAGAACTGCTTTTCCTTGAGAACAGTAAGCATCTTCCTTTTCCCTTACTGTTCTCTCAGCCTGAATGATCTTCCTACATGGCCTCTTGCATGACTACCTTAGCACCTCTCACAAATGTCACTTTATCCATTTACCTTTCTTGATGACCATTTTAAAAACAGTATCTCACATTCTCTATATCCCTTCCCTGCTTTATTTTTCCTTATAGTACTTGTTATATATTTTCAGTGTGTTTCCCCTAAAAAAATAAGTTCTTTAAGGGCAGATATTTATATCTCTTTGATTAACCATTCCATCCCCAGTTCTTCAAACAAATGCCAATTATGTGAGTGCTCTATAAATTTTTGATGAATAAACAGTTAATATGTGAATAACACGTTACCATTTGATTATAACTTTGTTTACTCTAAGTTATCAAACATCTACTGTGGTCTCTTCAGCCAGTTTCATATTTAAACTTCTAATTTAAAACCTATAGTGTACTGATCATGTTTGCCTGTGGCATTTTAATTTCAAGAAAACCACCAAATATTTGTTTTGTTTTTACTATACAAAATCACTGTGCTAAGTATTCTGGAATAAAAATATAATAAAAACTCAAAGACCTTATTTTTCAATTAAAAATACAGTTCGAGGGGTACCTGGTTAGCTGAGCTGGTTAAGCAGCCAGCTCTTGATTTCAGCTCAGGACATGATTTCAGGGTTGTGGGATCAAGCCCTCCATACCACCCTCTGCCCACCTCCCCCCCATGAGGCTCCATGCTCAACAGGGTGTCTGCTTGAGAGTTCTCTCTCTCCCTCTGCTCCTGCTCTCTTGCTCTCTCTCACTCTATCTCAAATAAATCTTTAAAAAATAAAAATAAAAATACAGTCCTAGAATCATTTACTTTATAGACAAATGGAAGGAAATGCATGTAGGGATACAATTGTTATTAACATCTCTTCATAGATACAGAGCATGAGTGGAGAAGTTAGTCATTGTTATTACATGCTAGCTTTGAGGCTGACATTATATGAGTATTTTTCCAGGAAAACATGCCTAGAATGTAATGATTGAAACTTGTAATCACAAGTTCAAAAACTATGGGGTACATCATGCAAAATAATTCATGAGATATAAAAATTAAACTTCTTGTGGTGCAATTTAGCATAATGACTCCAAAATTATATTTTTAAAAACACATTGAAGATCAAATCAAATATAGAAAGAAAATCTATGTGCCCCAATGTTCATAGATGCAATGGCCACAATCACCAAACTGTGGAAAGAGCCAAGATGCCCTTCACTGATGAATGGATAAAGAAAATATGGTCCATATATACAATGGAGTATTATATAGCCATCAGAAAGGATGAATATCCAACTTTTGTATCAACATGGATGGGACCGGAAATCATGCTGAGTGAAATACCTCAAGCAGAGAAAGTCAATTATCATATGGCTTCACTTACTTGTGGAGCATAAGGAATAACATGAAGGACATTAAGAGAAGGAAAGGAAAAGTGAATTGTTATAAATAGGAGGGAGAGATGAAGTGTGAGAAACTGTGGACTCTGAGAAACAAACTGAGGGTTTTGGAGGGGAGGGGGTGGGGGGGATGTGTGAGCCTGGTGGTGGGTATTAAGGAAGACACATATTGCATGGAGCACTGGGTGTTATAGGCAAACAATGAATCTTGGAACACTGAAAAAAATAAAATAAAATTAGGATGTTAAAAAAAAGCGAAGGGTTAAAAGGCAAATAGAAAAAAAGAAAAGAAAAGAAAGTCACACAAAGACAAAATGTATAGCATGGCCCAGGAACAACAATTTGTGATTTCTGATACAAAGAAATTGTAACACACTTAGGTTTTTCTTCTTCATTGTTAACCATCTTTTGTATTAAAAGATTGACAACTGACAAATGGTTTATGTGTGATCCAAAAAAAAAAAAAAGAAATGTAGGCAAGACTCAAAAATATGTCAATGTTTATCTAATTCTATCATGGGGAAGAAGGAGCTGTGATTCTAGGGAACCAAGTCCAGTTTTTAAGGAGGAAATACTGCTATTATGGAACACTATAATTTATCCAATTGCATTATCTTGAGATTAGTAAAAGGAAAAGGAAGAGGAGAAGGGGTGGGAGGAGATGTAGGTGAAGAAAACAAAGATGAAAAAAATTTTAAAAAGAGGATGAAGGCAAAGATGGTGATCCCAAATAACTTTCAATTCTTTTATTCCCAAACTCTAGTCACCTCATATGGCAATAAATTGGCTCATGGTTTACAAACATTAACAGTAATGATCCATTTAATTATTTTTATTCATTAATTCATCCAACAAATAGTTTTGAGCACTTGCTGCATGCAAGGCTCAACTACATGTACTCAGCTCTGGGTCATCTGGAGAATATTATACACAGCTCCTGCCTTCATGCAGCGGTACTGTAGTAGACTTTCTCCTTAGGAAGGTGTGCCCATCCTGAAAGCTAAATTATGACTATGTTTTTAAACTAAGTATTTATTTTCTAGTGAAAATAAATGACATCCGATTTATCAAGCATCAGTTGCTTCTGAGGTCATTTAATGTTAATCAGTGACATGTAGTCAGATTATTCATGGATAAAAAATATTTTAAGTCTTATTTCTAGAATAACAGCTCAATGAATCTGTTGAGAAAACTTGGCCTGTGATAGTCTTATCCAAGAACTGTCATTCTTTGGGGCCTGAGCAGAGCAGTCTTAATCTCTCTTTGTTCTGTCTTCCTTTCAAATGCTGCATGGTATACATATATATATATATATATTTAAAACCTATAGACACAGTAGAAGAGTTATAAGTTTGGATTAAATGTGAATACTGGAGAAAAATTCACCTAAAGATGAGCTGGACAGGACTAGACAAGCAGTTGATAGGAAGAAAGAGGGTCACTGTATTTCCAAGCTAGAAAGCAACATGACAAAACATACACTACCTCACATGAACATGGTTCAGGGTCTGAAGTGGCAGAGCACAGACTGTGTGCAGGAGCTAGACGGGATAGTAGGAATGAGTCCATATTCTACAGAACTTTGGATGTCATTTAAGAGAATTACAAGGATAATGGTCAGCTGCTTTTTAATGCAGAGTGGCAGTAATGAGCAGCATAAATTAGATGAGCAAGAGGTTAAGCAAAGATAAAGACAGCAGACTAATTCTCTGAAAGCCATTTTGCTAAAGGACACATTTTTGGCAGAAAGGGATACGGTCCACCAAATGACCAATTCACTTAATGATCAATTCAAAAGAAGACCAATACACCAAATTGTTTTAGCCCTTCTCCCCAAAATGGACTTTGCTGATCATTTATAAAATGCACAATAATTTCTGTTGCAGTGGAAGGTTTCAACAAGCTTTACAAACATTTTCCTCCCAGAGATTTGGTTTTGGTATAGTCATTTTGCCCTACTTGTTTTGCCCCAGTTGTTATAACAGAGAGAGAGAGCAGTAGTAAACGAATTTGTTTTTCCAGGTACTATTTTTTAAACAATGAAATGGGTCAGTCTCCTCCAGACATTTTTAATGCAAATACTATCTTTCTCCCTTTTCTTAATGTAGAGATTTTTAAATGGATCCATCAAATTAATTGTTCATATTTTTCTCATTTCATGAATCCCATGCATCATGCCATTCAGTATCATACACATGAAATGATAAATTTCTTCAAGTGAAATTTAATAGCAGTTTTATTTCCTCTATGTTTATAGACCTCATCAGTAAGCAAACAAAATTTATGTGTACTTGTACATTTTCACATATCACTGTTAACTTTCTCATTTATCAAAATTCTCAACCTGTGGGATTTGTATTCCAAATTAGATAAAGACTTCATGTAAGTTAGTACAGACATAAATTCACAAAAATAGAGAAAACAGGAAACTGTACTAAAGTGAAAATCTACCAATTTTCATATAAAGTGTTCAAGAAGTGCTCAGAGATGACATCACCAAAATGGCAACATAGGTTATTAACAACTTTACTTGACCTCACAGAACAGTTAACACTATTCATAGACAAGACACCACTGAGAATCCTAGAACATGGGAGGGAGGCTGAAGTATTTCTTGCACCACAGAGACCAAGATAGACCACATTAGAAGGGTGAGAGGAGCAGCAACATGGCTGATCACATTGCCCCTCCCCCTGGCCAGTGCAGCACCACACTGAGAGTTCTTCCAGAGCCTGCAGTTTGTCCAGCAGGAAAAGAGAGCCTAGGGTGGACATCAAGGTCCCCAGCATTGTGAGTCACTTCTTGAGAGTCCTATTCCCATCTTGCCCCATGGGGATTGTGGGGAAATCTGTAGGCCTTGACCACTGGGGAATCTGATCGTGACAGATATGATGGGGTAAAGAAGTAAGTTTTCAAGGTTTAGGAATTTTACTGAAGATATTTCATGTAAGCGTCATGGTAACCACAAGAGAAAAACCTATAGTAATTACGTAAAAGACAATGATAAAAAACCAAAACATACTTATGCCAAAGGACATCAAAACATACAAAGAGAGAGAGAGAGAGAGATATCAGGATATAAACAAGGAACAAAGAATCTACAAAACACCCCCCCAAAATTAACATAATGACAACTGTAAGCCCTTACCTATCAATAATTACTGTAAATATAAATAAGTTAAATTCTCTAATAAAAAAATAGAGAGTGGCTGAATGGATTAAAAAAATAAAACCCACAATATGTTGCCTACAAGAGAATCACTTTAGTCCTAAACATATATGTAGACTGAAAGTGAAAGGACATAAAAACATATTTCAAACAAATGATACCCAAAACAAACAGCAACAACTACAATAACAAAGAGGTAGCTATACTTATATCAGAGAGAGTAGACTTTAACCTAAAAATGGTAAAAAGAGAAAAAGAAGGTCATTATATAATGATAAAATTGTCAATCCATCAAGATATAAAAATGTATACACACAACATGGGAACACACAGATATATAAAGTAAAAGTGAACAGAGCTAAAAGGAGAAATAAGCAGTAATACAATAACAGTTGGGTACTTTCACACCCCATTCTCAACAATGTATGGATTATCCAGAGAAATAGAAAGGAAATGTGGATTCGAACATTACTAAGGACCAAATAGATCTAGCAGACATGTACAGAACATTCTATTTCACAACAGCAAAATATATTTATATATTATACTCAAGTGCACATGGGACATTTTCTAGGACAAATCATATGTTAGGCCACAAAAAAATGTCTTAGCAAATGCAAACATTTTGAGATAATACCAACCATCTCCTCTTAACACCTTTACTATAAAACTAGAAATCATTATTAACAGGAAGAAAACTGGAAATTCAGGAATACATAGAAATTAAGCTTTCCTGAATGACTAATGAATGAAAGAAGGAATTAAAGAGAAAATAAAGTATTTTGAAAAAAAACCCCACAAAAATGAAATCACAACACACCAAACTAATAGGACGCAGCAAAAGCAAGCATAAGAGAAAAGTTCCTATAACATAGAAAATGCCTATACTAAGAAACAGAAAAACCAAACAAAAACAAAAACCAAACAAAATAAAACAAAAAGACTCTAAACCTACACCTTAAGGAACTAGAAAAGAAATGAGCCCAAATTTAGCAGAAGAAAGAAAATAATAAAGATTAAAGTATAAATGAATGAAATAGAGAAGAGGAAAGCAATAGAAAAGATTAATATAGCTAATATAATGAAATAGAGAACACAATAGAAAAAAATTAATGTAAGATATAACTATAATTAATATAACTAAATTAATTAATATAATTTAGTTCGTTCTTTGAAAAGATAAACAAAAGTGATAACCCTTTTGCTAGACTAATGAAGGAAAAAAAGAGAGAGGACCCAAAGCAACAAAATTATGAATAAAAAAGATGTCACGATGGATACTATGGAAATATAAAGGATAAGAAGAAGCTACTATGAACAATTATATACCAATAAACTGGATACCTTAGAAGAAATGAAAAAATTCTAAGAAACATATATAACTTACCAAGATTGAATCAGGGAGAAAAAAATGGAATAGTCCAATTGCTAGTATGAAGATTGAAAGATTGAAACTGTATAAAAAATCTTCCAGTAAAGAAAAGGCCAAGACTGTATGGCTTCTTGAATTTTACCAAGGTTTTAAAGCATTAATACTAATCATTTTCAAATCCTCCAAAAGAATTAAAGAGGAGGGAATATTCCCAAACTCATTTTACAAGGGCAAAATTACCCTATAACCGAAGCCAGTAAAGGATGTGACAAGAAAACTACTGGTCGACATTCCTGATGAATATACAAACAAAATTTCTCATTAAAGTATTAACAAACTGAATTTGGCAGCTCTTTAGAAAGATTATTCACCATGATCAAGTGAGATTTATCCCTAAGACGCTAGTGCAGTTCAACATACACAAATTCATCAACATGATACATCATGTTAATAAAATGAAAAAAAATTATATGATCATCTTAACAGTAAAAAATATTTTTTGGACAAAATTTAGCATCCATTCATGGTAAAAATCTTTAACAAATTAAATATAGAAGGATTATACCTAAGATAATAAAAGCCATATGGCAAGACCATAGCTAACATTATATTCAATGATGAAAGTTTGAAAGCTTTTTCTCTAGGACTGGGAACAAAATAGGGGTATCCATTCTCAACACTCATATTCAAAATAGTACCGGAAGTTCTAGCCACGTAATCAGGCAAGAAAAAAAAAAAGACATCATAATTAGAAAAGAAAAGTAAAGTTGTCTATGTTTGGATATGATATAATTTTATGTATAGCAAAATCTAAAGACTCACTGAGAAACTCTTAGATCTAATCAGTGAATTTAGTAAGATTAAAGGATACAAAATTAACAGAAAAATTTGTAGCATTTTATAAGACCAAAAAAACAATAGAAAAGATCAATTAGACAAAGATCTGTTTTTTAAAAATGATAAACATAATTGATAAACCCTCAGCTAGACTCATCAAGAAAAAAAGATAAAATAAGTAACAATATACAAATAAATAAATAAATAAATAATAAAATAAGAAATAAAAGAGGAGACATTACAAATGACATCATAGAAGTGCAAAGTCTCACGAGACTAACAATTATACATCAACAGATTAGACAACCTAAAGAAATAGATAAAATTCTAGAAACATGGCCTACAAGACTAAATCATGAAAAAATAGAAAATAGGAATAATTACTAGTAAGGAGATCAAATCAGTAACCAAAATTTCTCAAAAACAAAAGTCCAAGACCAGATGACTTTACTAATAATGAATTCCCCCAAACATTCAAAAGAGAATGAATACAAATTCTCCTAAAATTCTTCCAAAAAGAAGAGGAAGAAATATTTCCTAACTTATTTTATGAGTCCGGATAACAAAATGAGACAAGGATGCCATAAGAAAATACAAGTATAGTGCAATATCCTTTATAAATATAGATTCAAAATCCTTAACAAAATACTAGCAAACTAAATTCAACAATACATTTTTTAAAAATTATATACCACAACCAAGTAGAATTTATTCCAAAGACGTAAGGGTGACACAATATCAGCCAATCAATAAATGTGGTTACTACATTAAAAAAATTAAGGGCAGAAATCACATAATCATCTCAATAGATACAGAAAAGCAATTGCAAAATTCAACATCCTATTTGATAAAAGCTCTCAACAAAGTGGGTATAGAGGGAACATAACTCACTATAACAAAGGCCAGGGGCACCAGGGTGACTCAGTCAGTTAAGTATCCCATTCTTGATTTCCACTCAGGTCATGGGATTGAGCCCCACGTCAGGCTCCACACTCAGTGTGGAGTCTGTTTGTCCTTCTCTCTCTACTCCTCCTCCTGCTCCTTCTCTCTCAAATAAATAAAATCTTTTAAAAATATATAATAAAGGCCACAAGCCTTTATGACAAGCCCCAGCTAATATCATACTCAACAGTGATTATCTGCATGCTTCTCCTCTAAGATCAGAAACAAACAAGGATACATGTTACCTCCACTTTTATTCAACATAGTATTGGAAATCCTGGCCAAAGCAATTAGGTAAGAAAAAGAAACAAAATGATCCAAATCAGAAATGAAACTGTCACTAATTGTAGATAACATGATATCATGTATAGAAACTGTTAAGACTCCACCAAGAAGTTGTTAAAACTAATAAACAATTCAGTAAAACTTCAGAATACAAAGCCAATATAAAAAATTTTGTTGTGTTTCTCTATACTAATTAATGAGGAGGAAATTAAGAAAACAACCTCATTTACAGTTGTATCAAAAAAGAAAAAAATACCTAGGAATAAATATAACCAAGGAGGTAAAAGACATTCACATTACACCATATACATTGAAGATATTAAGGAAAGAAATTGAAGAAGACACAAATAAATGGAAAGATATTCTGTGCTCATATCCAAATAACCCAAAGCCCTCTATAGATTCAATGTAATCTTTGTCATAATTACAATGGCATTTGTTTCACAGGAATAGATGGAACAATCCTAAAATTTGTATGGAACCACAAAAGATCCTGAATAACTAAAGCCATCCTCAGAAAGAAAAACAAAGCAGGAGGAACCATGCCTCCTAATTTCAACCTATGTTACCAAAACAGTAAATCAAAATAGAATGGTACTGGTATAAAAAGAGGCCCATAGATCAATAGAACAGATCAAAAGCCCAGAAATAAACCATGTATGTATGGTCAACTAATATTTGAGAAGAGATCCAAGAATATTCAATGGACAAAAGATTACCTCTTCAATAAGCAGTGCTAGGAAAATTGAATATTCACATGTATAAAAATGAAACTAAACCTCTATCTTATACCACTCACAAAAATTAACATAAAATGAATCAAAGATAGAGATTTAAGACAAAATGATAAAACTCCTTTTAAAAAAAAAAAAGCCTTGATGATAAGCATGCCTGGGTGGTTCAGTGGATTAAGCATCCACTGTTGATTTTGGCTCAGGTCATGACCTCAGGGTCATGAGATCGAGCCCTACATTGGGCTTATCTCTCCTTCTTCTTCTGCCCCTAGCCCCCTCTAAAAATAATAATAATAAATAAAAATTAAAAAATAAAAGGCCTTGGTGATAAAAAGCTCCTTGCAATGGGTCTTAGCAATGATATTTTTGGATATGTCATTTAAAGCACAACAATGAAATAAAAAATAAGCCAGTGGGTCTACAATGAACCAGTAGCTTCTGCACAGCAAGAGAAATGATCAACAAAATGAAAACATACCCTATAGAATGGAAAAAATATTTATAAGCCATATATCTGATAATGAGTTGACATTCAAAATGTATAAAGAATTAATACAAGCCAATCACGAAAAAATATGAAATAATCCAATTCAAAATGGGCAATGGACATGAATAGACATTTTTCCAAAGACAATATATGAATAGGCAATAGTCTATATTAAAAGGTGCTCTACATCACCAATCACTAGGGAAATAAAAACCAACAACACAGTGAGATATCCTCTCACACCTGTTAGAATAACTATCATCAAAAATACAAGAGGTAAGAATCACTGGCAAGGATGTAGAGAAAAGGACACACTTGTGCACTGTTGGTAAGATTTTAAATTGGTACAGTCACTATGGAAAAAGTAGAGGTGCCTCAAAAAATTAAAAACAAAACTACCATATGACCTAACAATTTCACTTCTCGGTATTTATCCAAACAAAGTGAAAACACTGTATCAAGGATATAACTGTATCTCATTTATAGCAGCATTATTTATAATAGCCAAGAAATGGAAATAATCTAAGTGTCCATTGATGGGTGAATAAAGAAAATGTGTTATACGTATGCAATGGAACATTATTCATCCATAAAAAGAAGGAAATCTTGCCATTTGTGGAAATATGATGGACCTTGAGAGCATTACACTAAGTGAAATAAGTCAGACAGAGAAAGACAAATACTATAACTGTACGATCTTACTTATATGAAGAATCTAATAAAATAAAAGAAGAGAAAAACTAAATACATAGAAAATGAGATCACTTTGTAGTTACCAGAGGCAAGGGATGTGAGGAGGGAGAATCATATAAAGGTATTTAAGAGATACAAACTTCCAGTTGTAAGATAAATAAGGACTAGAATGAAATATAAAACATGAGTACTTTAGCTAACACTGCTATATGGTACATATGAAAGTTGTTAAGAGAGTAGATGCTAAGAGTTCTCATCAAAAGAGAAGAAAAAACATTCTGTTTTTTTTTTTTAAAGAAAAAGTGATCAGTGTAAAGGATATACTTAAAACAAACGTTCATTGAACTCAACTCACATGAATTAAAAATAAACTGAAACATCAAGACACTGGATTGAAAATATGATGGAAGTAAAATAATCCACCCCATTATTCATCAATTTCTTATTATTTGAGATACATGTTGTCTGAAATTTAAAATACTAGCACTTCTTGTTTCAATACTAAATGGTCAAAGTTTGTTGAAGCAGCCCATGGGGGGGAAAGTAATATAAACTTTTTAAATAGAATTTAAATTATAAATTGAATTTAAATTTTAAATAGAATTTAAATTATAAATTGTAGAATTGATCATTAAATTTTCAACTTAAAAGGATTTTTAAATATTAGAGAAAATATAATGGGCTCTTGAGTTATGTTTGAAGCAATTAGAATGAGTACCGGAAAGCCTATTAACAGAACTTGGCGTATTGATTGGAGACATTGGTTGAGGAAGAACAGTTAATAGATTTTGCTCCTAGGTCACTGAGAGGTCAGAGTTACTCTTATCAGAGGTTGAAACAAGAAGAAAAAAGAATATTTTGTCACGAAAGATAATGGAATATGACATGTTGGAATGACATGGTCAAATATCCATCAAACAATGAAAAATCTGGGCCCTAGAGCTCAGCATAAAATTCATCAGAATAATTAGAAAAGGAGAATGTAGTTAACCAATATTTACTATACAGCTACAATGAATCAGGTGCTAAGGCAAGCATTTTAAATACATATACTGATTTACTCTCCATGACAACATTTTATAGAATGATGTGCTATCCTCAGTTTATCCTCAGTTAATAAACCAAGACTAAAAAAAAGTACAAATTACTGCTATAGGTATGTTTTTATAGGTTATATTGTTGTTTCCAATTTTGTGTCTCCTTCCCAGTGGAAGGATTATATATTCCTGCCCCTTGCCATATGATTTGCTATACCTCCCTAAGGAAGGAGTATATTTCCGCAGATCATGAACATCATGTTTATCTATGTGACTTACTCTAGACATTTATGTATGTTATACTCAATTAGAAACTTTAAGAATGATAACATGGAATGATCACATGGACTTATTATTTTCCCTTTCCTTTTTCCAGAAGGCAGGATTTTTTTCCTCAGCTTGGATCCAGTAGAAAGAAGGCATGTAAAACAAGAGAGACAACATCTGATATAAAATATAAACAAAGAAACAAAATTTGTGTTATAATTTTCTAAGACTCAAGGGTTGTTTTTTATGCAGTATAACCTAGTAAAAGTCAAATAATACAGTGGTAAGTCATGGAACTAATTGTCAAGGTAAGTTCTATCTGGCTTTAAATCCCATGCATAATCTATGAAATAATTCTCTCATTATATGATATGTAAAGCCATGTATATGATGTAATTCAGAACTGAGTCTAGGGTGCCTGGGTGGCTCAGTGGGTTAAAGCCGCTTCCTTCGGCTCAGGTCATGATCCCAGGGTCCTGGGATCGAGGCCCACATTGGGCTCTCTGCTCAGCAGGGAGCCTGCTTCCTCCTCTCTCCTCTCTCTCTGCCTGCCTCTCTGCCTGCTTGTAATCTCTCTCTCTGTGTCGAATGAAAAAATAAAAAAATAAAAAAAAAAAAGAACTGAGTCTAAATGTTCAAGGACAATCTTGGGAAATCTCCATTTTTGCCAATACACAAAATGTGAAGAGATAGGAAGGAGACCAGAAAAAGAAATAAATGCAGTGATAGAACAGTCATTGCAGGAAAAATTTCAAGAAGAATGGAGTGATGTGCAATATTAAATATTGAAAAAATGAAAAGAATGAAGACTAAGAAGAATTTAAGAAGAGATTTCTGGTTTTAGAAATCAGATTGCTTATCATCTTCAAAGCTTGCCTGACATATTTAAAGAACTAGGACGTCAAGGGAAGGCCAGTGTTCATAACCTCAGTCTAAGAACCCTTTGGTATGGATTATTGGATTACATGAATATGAATCATTAAATATACTGAATTTACATTGCTTATGTAACAAGTTACTACTAAGTTAGTTTAAAACAACATCACCAATTTATTAGCTCACAGTTTCTTTGGGTCAGAAATCTGACACAGGATTCACTGGGCTAAAATCAAATTGTGAGGAGTTACTTACCCAATATGTTACTTATTGGAGGCTCAAGAGAAGACTCCATTTCAAGCTCATTCAGGCTTTGGCCAAATTCATTTCCTTAACAGTTGTATGATTTAGAACTCACTGCCTTGCTGGTTGTCAGTCAGGAACTGTCCTTAATGCCTAACGACCTTACATCCTCTTTGTACATGGCCCCCTATCTCTCGGAACCAGTAAGGTACATCACAGCCTTTGAATATTTGGAATTTCTCCTAACTTCCCCCTCTTTTGAATCTCTTTTGACTTATTCTTCTGGCCTCATTCTCTGATTTTTGCTTTCTATTTCTGCTTTTAAGGATTATGTGATTAGAGTGATTGGGCTCACTCTAATAATACAAGATAATATCTTTATTTTAAGGTCAGGTGACTACTAACCATACTTCCATCTGTAAAGTGTCCTCACAGCAGAACCTAGAGTAGTGTTTAATTGAATAAACAGAAGACTGGGAATGAGGGGAAATTTTTAGAATTCTACCACACCAAGGACATTTATTAAAAATATAAATTCCTAAGGCTCTCCTCCAAAGTTCTGTGAACAACATTCTAGGATAAGATACCGGTTCACATTTACAAAAGCCTTTTTGGCAATTCTTTTGGAGAATAAAACTTAAAAATAGCTTATCTATGTGGTCTATGGTGAGCTTCATTGTATCTAATATCTGAAATTTTATGAAAAACATTTTCATCATGTGCATTTTTCTAAGGTTAGTTTACCTAATTTTTAAAGGCTAGAAAGGTCCTATGACCCACAATACTTAAGAATAACTAATTTAAGGAATGAGTGAATATGAAAAGAATGCAAGAGAGTAGCTTACACTTGACAACTTTGACAACAAAGAAAAGGAAATGTGTGGGATGGTAGTTTGAGAAGGAGGCCTGTTTGAGGGAATTTTTTTAGGATAGGTAAGAATCCCACATTTGGAAGGAAAACAGTTCATGGATAGGAACGTTCAAAAGCAGATTGAAGACACCTGAAGTAGCAAATTACCTACAGCTATGAGATTAAGAGAATAGTTGGAAGCTTTAATTTTGTAATAGAATAGAAAAATGTTTTCTCTAAGAGAAAGGAAAAGCTGACAAGTAAAGATGCAGAGAAACACTAAGACGGCACCGCCATCACCTCCTCAATTAAGTAGGAGTAATATTGCCTACATTTTTTAGGGATTAGAAGGCTTGACCAGCATGGAATAAGTTAGAAAAGAAGAACTGGAAAAAACTTAAGGATTAGCCAAAGGTAAAAAAAATAAAATGAATGGACTTTCAATGCTGCCTATTAAGAATATATAATACGGATTTGAACAAAAACAGTTTTCAATAATGAAATTGTTTACTCTTTATTTCAGCATTTCTCTGCTGTGGTCATAGAATTGAAATGACTAAAGTATAAAAAAATCAAGTATATGGAAGCTATTACTGAATTAACAATTTAGATCATATTTAATAGGATACTAGCTATGCTGAGATGCAAAAGCCCTGTATTTAAATCTCAAAATTAGTATTAAGTTTATTAAGGAACTTTAGTCAAATCAGTTTATTTTAAACTGTCTCAGCTTTTTCAGCAGGCAAATGGGGATAATACTATTTGCCCTATGTAAGCTACAGGGTAACTTTGTGAAAAAAATAAGAACTATAATATATTTTTAAATTAAGAGGTAAATTAACCACATCTTACAGATTTATCGGTAGCTGTGAGAAGTACCAAAAATGGGGTATTAGTATAACACCAGGTATTTTTCTTTACTACTAACCAAACAGAAGCTTTTTTGAATATAGAAAAAACTCAATGTTAAAAGGGGGGAAAAAGTTCTGAAGCTAAACTTCCAATTCCAGTGAAATGGCAGAGAGCATAATTTTAAATACCCCTATTTCATTCACCAAAAATAGTGGATAAAATATGAAAACACTCATCTTTGGTAAAATAGTTTCCAATTTTTTGCACTGAAAGAAACATCTTAAATTTATAGAAGTAGACTTAAAATTTGCTTCATTAAAGAGGAAAAGAATATCATTTAAATGCAAAAATAGGAAAAACCCACAAAACTGACAATTAAAAAAATACTTCCCATTAACTATCATTAGGTTTATCCATTCAACCAAGAAAATAACTATCACAGAATCTTAGAAACAATAAACAAAAAGAACAGTTAACTATCTAATTGTATTTTTCTAAAATGAGGGAAAGCATGTATATAATTTTTTAATTGGCCAAAATTGCACATAAAACATTACAATTTAAATCTTTTATATTCACTCTCAATGTACTGAAAATTATAGACTTTCATTTGATTAACTCTTGCAAGTCTTTTGTGTTTCTTTGGATCTCTAAAAGCCTATAATTCACATAAATTCTTTGTTAATCAGAAAAGTCTGACTGAAAAATCTATTATTCAACGACTCAAAAACTAAATATATACATGATGAAATAATACATATATCTAGTAAAAGTGTTAATTGTGCAAAGTGAAATACCTTATTCTCAAATATGGTGGTCACAAATAATATCCTTATACATCTGCCCATCCTCACTTAAAAATTATATACCTCGGGATATCTGCTGGTAAACTTTGTTGACTATATGTCTCCATTTTCCCTGCTCCCACTTCCATGAAGCACTCTGAGGGATAAACCCATAGGCTGCAGCACATTGTGGGGCAGACAACTGTGCTAAGTATTGCCTAAGGCCCAGAGAGGAACTGGGGATTAAATATGTGACTTCAGTATCTAATAAACCCAGGAAAATATTTTTATCTAAGGAAATCTAATTGATGAAACTTGATTTGAAAGAGAGTATTTCCAATGAATTTAAGACAAAATTACTATTTTTAATGTAATAAATATAAACATTGCCATTTCATATTCAAATACTCTTCCTTATAATAATTATTGATTAAAGATAGTGCTGAAAAATCTCTATCTTTATTCAAAATTTGAATGTAGGGTCAAGAAATAGCAGCTGAGATGGGGCCAATGTCCACAACACCATTGTTTTCCGGTTGAGTGACTTTTTTTTTTTTAAGATTTTATTTATTTTTTTGACAGAGACAGAGAGCACAAGCAGGGGAGCAGCAGGCAGAGGGAGAAGAGAAGCGGGCAGAGGGAGAGGGACCAGCAGGCTCCCCACTGAGCAAGGAGCCTAACACAGGGGATCATGACCTGAGACAAAGTCAGACGTTTAACCAACTGAGCCACCAGGCACCCCAAATTGTTAAATACTTCTTAGTTCTAAAATCATCTGGCTAAAGTAGATAACACTTATATTTCTTAAATTTCTAAAAATTCTATTTTAAATGAATAAAGTATGACTTATTTGGGGAAATGTCTATTTAGATCTGCTGCCCATTTTTAAGCTGGATTGTTTCTTTTTTTGCTAATGAATTTTTTGAGTTCTTTATATATTTTGGATGTTAACGCCTTATCAGATGTATGATTTGCAAGTATTTTCAAATATTTTCTCCAATTCAGTATGTTGTCTTTTCATTTTGCTGATAATTTCCTTTGCTGTGCAGAAACTTTAGTTTGATGTAGTCCCACTTGTTTACTTTTGTTTTTGTTGCCTTTCTTTTTGGAGTAAGATCCAGAAAATCACCAAAACAGATGTCAAGGGCCTGTGTATGTTTTCTTCTAGGAGTTTTGTGGTTTCAGGCCTTACATTCAAATTTTTAATCCATTTTGAATTAATTTTTGTGTATGGTTTAACACAGTAGCATAGCAGTAGTCTAGTTTTATTCTTTTTCATGTGACTGTCCAGTTTTCCCAACATTATTTATTAAAGAGACTGTCCTTTCTTCATTGTATATTCCTTGCTTCTTCATCATAAATTAATTGACCATATATATATGGTTTATTTCTGAGCTCACTATTCTGTCCCATTGACCTACCTGTGTGTCTGTTTTTATGTCACTACCACACTATCTTGATTACCAGAGCTTTGGATTATATTTTTTAATAAAAGCAATTCAAATATTATATTCATCATCAATGTCATGGTCCAACATTCTTATAGGATTCAACCATATGCATTTTCCCTGCAACTGCCCTACTTTTGGTTTGGATCACATTTGCAAATTGACCCTTTATGTGTTCCTTATGTCTTCCAGATATACAGTTTTACTTGGTATTTCCTTCATGTGCACTAAATTCTCTCCTAGATTCAAGCATGACTACAGTTTTCCCCCATGTTGGCCTTTTATGATTTCATTGGCAACTTGGGAGGGGAAGAATTAAATTTCAAGAATTTAATTGCTTCCTCTCCTATAAGGTACTACTTGCACTTAAGATGCTAGCATTGTGTGGAGGACAGTAACTAACATGGAATATGCAAGTAGAGAGCTGTAGGCCCTTTCTAGACACAGACTCTATTTCTCTAGATGCAAAAGTAATGATAATGCTGATACTTATTAGCTTTTGGAATAATTAAGTATAAGATTCATGTCCAGGAATAGGTTAGATATCCTGTATTAATACAAATTCATTAGTNCTGATACTTATTAGCTTTTGGAATAATTAAGTATAAGATTCATGTCCAGGAATAGGTTAGATGTCCTGTATTAATACAAATCCATTAGTANTTAGTAAAAAAAAAACAACTAAAATAGACCATTTTTACAGTGTAAATCATTTATCCTTTTCATGTCAATGTTAAGGCAATATTTTATAAAATATGTTAATAACTATAGAATTCACCCTATTAAACATCTCCCGATCTTCCCTAAGGCAACATTAGAAAACCTCTTTTTAAGAGATATGAGTAAAATCTATATATATATTCAGGGATTAAGGAAAGAGAAGACATAGTCACAAAAATTGTTTAAAAATGGAAAGCAAATTTTGTGAAGAAGAAATGCACATCCTTGTAGGAAAAAAGGTATTTACAAATGGAGAAAATTTAGATTTTTAATAGCCAAAAGAAACCCATAAATACTCACCATACTATAGATTCAACCGATTCTCAAACATACATAAAGAATCCAAAACGAAGTTGAAATGAGCACTAATTAATAGAATACTAAATAAAGTATAGCCACTAAAACTTCAAAAATGATATCCAAAATTTTCGACATATATAAAGCATATTTTAAATGCTTTAGAGTTTGCAAATTAAATTGTGAAAACTAGCACTGTTATCCACATTATTTTGCCACATGATTATTGGGTACTATGATACTACAGTNGCACTAATTAATAGAATACTAAATAAAGTATAGCCACTAAAACTTCAAAAATGATATCCAAATTTTTCGACATATATAAAGCATATTTTAAATGCTTTAGAGTTTGCAAATTAAATCGTGAAAACTAGCACTGTCACCACATTATTTTGCCACATGATTATTGGGTACTATGATACTACAGTTTAAAATGCAGTTCTAGAGTCTTTTCTCAGAATATTATTCACAAAAGTAATTTTGTGGTAACATGTTTGTTTCTTGTCAAACAAATGTTTGTTTGTTATGGCAGCTCCAGTGAAAATGTAAAGTAAAATTTTCTCAGAATGAAAATATTTTATCTTTCAGAGACATACCTGAGCCTTCTCTGAAAATATAACTAATAGTCCATTTGTATTAATCTTTCCATTTTTAAGGGTATATGTGTATATATGTGTGTGTGTATATATGCATGCACACACAACAACAAATGTAAAAGTCCTGTGTCAAAAGCAACTGTATGACGGTATGATGATTATCACTCAGACTCCATATGCTCAGGATGATGGAATTTGTTGTACATTATAGAATGATACAATGTTCAAGAGAAGTCAGAACTTCAGGGAAAAGGAACAGGATAATACATTGGATTCATGGTTTACTGTAGAAGAACCATAAATGGACTTGAATATATTATGAATGAACATTAAGCTCTCTTTTATAATGAAAATGAAAATATCACAAATGGCTATTTGGGATTTTTAGCATACCTGGGAAGTTGTTGCTAGAGCAGTAAGTTCTTAAGGACTGTGAATCAATGGCTTCAAAGCCGTCGGAAGCTTACATATGGCAAACATATATTATAAGATTGATTTTTGCCCCAGAAATCTATATATCAAGGAGGTTCATTGGAAGCAAATGATAAAATGAATATAGCTCTAGAAAGGGAGTACTCAAGATGGTGTTCTATCAGCCAAGGTGACATACATTATGGAAGACAACTGAGGTGCTAAGCAGTGGAAAAATAATCAATTTTTCTGATGGTGTACAGTGGCTCATCTGTTGTCTTTTTAATATACTGTCAAATAAGCAATGGAAATTTGTTAGCCAGTGAAATTTTTGGACCAGTAGCAGTATTGCAAGAATTGCCAATAACTGCTTTCCAAAATGTTGAAAGTGTGGAAACCTAACAAGCAAACCAAATTCTTCTTCTCACATGATTGATCGTTCATACAAATGCACAAATACAACATCTTCTCTGACTCTTTTATAAAGTCTTTGATTCCTACATAAAGGAGGATGAATTTAACTTCCAACTTAATCCTATAATCAGAATATTCTTCATTTTATAATTAGAACAAAACAAAAACAAAAATTTCTGTAAGGCATTAATATTTATTTAGGATCTTTAAAAATTGTCTTCTTACTCTTGGAAAAAAACCTTCAGTGCTAATACTTAAGGGGTATAGTAATGTATTTTAGAAGGGAATACATTTGTGGGTCATTTTCTATCTTTATTTTTCCCACATCTTTAAGTAACTAATGACAAATAAATCATGTACAGTCAAGGAAACTGGTATACTAATTTCAGAGCAAAGTTTTTTCCTTTTGTAATTAACTTTTTAAAAGTGAAAATTAGAGTGTTCAGTATTTGAGAAATATAAATGCACCATTGTCTTTTAAGCTAGCAATCTACATTCTATATGGAATGAATATTTTTTATTACAGAAGTTCCAAAACTCTATAATTTACCAATAAGTCAATATTATAAAGTCAATATTATATATATCAATTATAAGTCAGTATTATAAAAATGTTCTTTATCACCTTCTGTCTAAAACTGTGAAGTCATTAAGACTTTTTTCCAACATGTTAGTTTCTTTCAATTTACAAGCAGAATTTTGTGGCAAGCTTTTGTTACCATTCTCACCCATCAGTAATCAAAAGCATACATCGAATTCAAGGGCAAGCTACTGAAACCAGTAAATATATGCATTTGCATCACATAAACCTGAGGTGTTTATCAAAATCTAAATTTATTTACAAAAGCAACTATATATAGATGGCAATTTTCCTATATACAAATCACACAAAGTCAGTTCTCCAAATTTAATTCACAACTACAATGAGAAAGTAGCAAAGACAAATATTTCTCAATCTATAGATTTCTAAGAGAATAATGCTATTGTAATTGTTTTAAAGTCTCCCTCATACCTGACACTTATTTTTTAATGGTTAAAGGCTAAGCCCACTTCTTGAGAAAGCTCTTACAGTATTCAAATTGACTTTAGATTCCACCAAATCCAAATCACTGTGAGTTCAAGTTTACTGAGGAACTGAAATATAGTTAAGTTTTCCAAATATAAAAACCATGATTTTTTGTTTTAACTTAAACATGGCCTTTTAAACTTCATAAATGTGAATGATGCTAGAAAAAAATAATTATTTCTCTTTAGTTCAAAGTATTTGAAATAAATTTATAACACTATATTAAAGAAAAACAAAATAGATTGAGTTAACAAAGATGTTTATAATTGTTGAATTCTTTCATATCTGTAACAGTCCTCACTGTCATTAGTCCTAGCACTCACACATCACATAAAGGCGCAAAATGGAGATTTTATTATCACATTGCAAGTTTGTGTTTGTCTTCTGTCAGTCCGTAACTTCTTTGCCAAGTACTACAACTAGACTCCATCTGGTACATTTACCACCTCAATTTAAAATCTGCAGAAAAATTCCAGCTAATGATGAGAAATAAAATGATTTGGTATTTGTTTTACTTCATTTTAAGCACGATGGTCATTACCAGAAGTTCCTGATTGTCAGTTTTCTTAGGCTACAAATAGACTGCATATTAGAGAAATCCTAAAATTTTCTTGTGTGAATTTTTTTAAAAAAGAAGGTATCCACTTTAAAGCTAAAATTCATGGTAATATAATGAGCATGCTGTTACAGAATATTTTCAAACAGTGGTTTTACGGCCATCTGTTAGAACCCCTGCACTGGGCTGAATCTTTTTCACTATCTAAAAATTTAAAATAACTTCTAAAAAATACTCAAGAATTATAATGAAAGAGGCATCCCTGACTCTTAACAATGTCAGGACAAAATACATGAAAGAAATCGCCTAAAATACAAGGGATTATGACAATACAAAGTTTTCTAAATGAATGAGTTTTTAGGTGGCATTCATAATAAATACTATTGTTAAGCATCAAGTTTTAATTACCTAGATGGATAAATAGCATATTGTTACGTATTTGGGATTTTGTAAGACTAAAGCCAACCAATCATATGAATTTGTTATTTGACACTACACTCACTGGATCCTATATCCTGATTAAGCAGCTGTGTGCAGTAAATTGTATACCAAAAGAGAAAAAGAAAAGGAAGAAAAGAGAAAAAAGCTAACCATAGATGGTTAAATTCAAGACATACAATTCTCTATTCCCCTAGGTGGAATGAAGTACCATCTTCCACTAGGTGATATAGTGCAACAAACATCGCGCCTACAAGACATCTGTTTTCCAGCTGACAATGGGCCAAAACAACATTTCAGAGTTGTGGAAAAAAATGCCTTCCTCTCGGTGCAGTGCTGACATAAATCCTAATGACCTGATACTTTTAACTACCTCCTTTTAACAACCTCTTGTACTTTTCTCCAGCAAGGTCCTAAAATGAACTGAGAGTAAAATGCTACCCACAGCACTTAAATCAGATGTGGGGCCTAATAACAGTTTTTTCTCAAGCCCCATTTTCTACTCTGTCTTCCTAATTATTGTCATCAGTGTGCATTTTTTTTCCTTGGGAGGAAATATTGACATTTTTGGAGTGAAATATTGAAATGGTGCATTTGTTTTATTGATGATTCTGCAGCAGCTAACATTCACAGAACTAAAGATTGCAAAACTTTGTTGATGAGGCAAAAAAATTAGGAGCAAATTACACAGAGGAGTAAAATAGGATGTTACAATTAATTAGATTTTTTTCTAATCTTCCCTACATGAGAATATAGGTGTATAAGATAAATCTTGATGTCTGGTACTGATTAAGTTTACAAGATACCGAACAAAACTAAAACAACTCTTTATTTATATCCACTGATATGTTTTTTTTAAAACTTTTGAACCTACAAATTGTTAGTTCTTGTAAATATGAGCAAGTTTTTAATAGTTCAGCTTCCACTCCTCAGGCGGATTAATGAGCAAGCTTTAAGGAAGGAAATATGATAAGGTACATATTAAAGGAGATTTAGAAGCCGCGTTAGTCTTCTGCAGACTGTATATGTTAATGTCTTGTGCAATGTCTTTTAATGCTAACATTGCTATGATGGTCTTGCATTTCCAAATATCCTGATATAACTCATATAATAAATACTGAACCTAAACTTTTTCATATAAAAGCTCTCATAACCCTCATCTCACCCCAACTTCTGGGTGTTACAAAGACTTCTCAGTTTTTAATTCAAGGAACAATGCAGTAGAAACTAAATATTCTTGATCTTACCTATCTCAGGCTTAGGTGAATTGTTTTATTATATCTTGGTAAACTGGTCACATCATAATATATACCTTCCATAGAAGTTAAGTTTGATCTAGGGTATTTATAGCCAAGAGAGTCATATTAACAACAGAGGTTCATTTACCATAATAAGACAAGTTTATTTCTATTTGTTCTTCAAAAAAATATTCTGGAATAATTATTTTAACTGTAGGTTTTAGAAAGGCCACAGCAGGAATCAAAGTATCGTTTCGAAACCATCGCTTTTCAAAGTACTGTATGTTTTTTATTATGTTATGTTAGTCATCATACAGTACACCATTAGTTTTTGATGTAGAGTTCCATGATTCATTGTTTGCATATAACACCCAGTGCTCCATGCAATACATGCCCTCCTTAATACCCAACACCGGGCTAACCCATACCCCCATGTCCCTCTTCTCTAAAACCCTCAGATTGTTTCTCAGAGTCCATATCTCTCTTGGTTCATCTCCCCCTTTGACTCCCCCCCTTTAATTTTCCCTTCCTTCTCCTAAAGTCCTCCATGCTATTCCTTATGTTCCACAAATAAGTGAAGCCATAAAATTGACTTTCTCTACTTATTTCAAAGTATTGTATTTACAATTACAGTTTTGTTCCTTATAACAACACACACACACACACACACACACACACACAAATGCTCTTAATAGAAACCTGTTTTTGGATTTCAAGGCCTCCCCTTATAAAAGTTCCCTTTTGAATAGCAACCCAAAAGAAAGCCTGATACACAAACTCCTCAGACAAATCTCTTCTCAATATGGTTTCCCTTGAGAAGTGGTTATTTCATTTCCAAATCTCTCTATAATGATGGATGTAAGGACTGAAGGTGGGGTGGGGGTGCCGGTTGGCTCAGTTGGTTAAGTGTCTGACTCTTAATTTCAGCTCAGCTCATGATCTCAGGGTCATGAGATCAAGCCCCCAGGTGGAGCTCCATGCCCAGCAGGAAGTCTGCTTGAGATTCTCTCTCTCCCTCTGACCTCCCCCTAATGTCTCTCCCCCCCCTTAAATAGATAGATAAAGCTTAAAAAAAAAAAAAAGGACTGAGGAATGATGATGTATTGATACTATTTCTCAATTGTCAACTTACTAAATGGCTGCAGTTTCAAAGTGTCTTTCAGATAATCATTCAGTTTCCATCTCCTTTTAGGGAACTCAGCCTTGATTAAATTTGTTGTAATGTTTAGATTTTAAAAATTAAAACCATAAGCTGCAAAATTTTTCTCTATTCCATGGCTTGATCTACTGAGGGAGGAAGATGTGAAACAGAATTTTAATGATGTGAACTGATGCAGAAAGGAAATAAGTGGATAATTCCCTGGAAAAGTAAACATTTATCATGACAAAGTCATAGATATGATGGAAGGATAGCACCCAGTACTTTTATTTATAAAAACATGAAAGCACACCTTTTGGTTTCCATCAGTAGGAAAACAGTCTTTGCAAATGAATTAGGAATTTTTTAATCCTGTATTCTACTGCTAAAAATTATTATTTTCCTAAAAATTATTATTATCCTAAGAAGTACAATCCCCTAAGATTTGCTGAATCAGAATCTCTGGGATAAAAGGCTCAAAAATCCTTAGTAGAATTATTAAGAATTTATACAACATCAAAGGTCAAAAACAAAGCAAGTACCCATCAAGTAGTTAAGAAAAAAATCCCATTGCTCACTCAAAGAGTGAGAGAACTTGGTAATGGAAATTGGGACAGCAATGCAAATTTTTGTAATATGCCCTCTCAAGTCAATCTTAACATCACAAAAAGTTACCACAACTCCTGAGCTCTCTCCTTTCTTTACATCTGTCCTTCAGCTGCTTAGGTGTGATGTGATGTCATTTCAGGAAGTTTTGCCAATAGTCTCTACTGCCTCAGCCCCTCCGTCTCTTCATCATAGCCACTTAAACAAACTCTGAATGACTCTAGCTGCTCATTTTCTCTAAATTCTGAAGCAGCTAATCATTACAAAAGAAAAAAAAGGAAGGAAGGGTGGGCACCTGGGTGGCTCATTCTGTTAAGTGGCCAACTCTTGATTTTGGCTCAGGTCATGTCAGGGTCCTGGGATGGAGACTTGCATCTGGCTCTGCACTCAGTGAGCAGTCGGCTTCCCCCTCTCCTTCTGCCCCTCCCCCTTGCTCATGCTCACAGGTTCCCTCACTCTCTCTCTCAAGTAAATAAAATCTTTTAAAATAAATAAGTAAATAAATAAAAATAAAACTCAAGTGGGGATAGTAAAAGATAGCATAAGCAAAATAAAATATAGGCAGTTGTTTTGGAAACAAATATTTATAATACAGAATGCTCACTGAAAAGGTTAATATCTGTAATATGAAAAGTATTAAGACAAATGGCAAAAATGAGACCAAATGGGGGAATAAAACACAATAAATGGGTAAATGGCACAATGAGACAAAACAGAAGAGAAAATTCAAATGTCCCAAAATAACACACTTGAATATCCCATTTTTAGGGAAATATAGATTAAGTAGCAATAAGAAACATTTGCACATATTAGCCTCACTAAAATCCCATGTGTTCATATATATTGTGTGGGATGTGGAGAAAACAAACTCTCGTTACTGAAGAAAATATGAATTATTGGTACCTCTATCAAAAGCCATCTGAAAATATCTACAAAAATTAAAAATGCAGAGGGGCACCTGGGTAGCTCAGTCAGTTAAGCATCTGCCTTCAGCTCAGGTCATGATCCCAGAGTCCTGAGATTGAGCCGCATATCAATCTCCCTGCTCAGCAAGGAATCTGCATCTCCTTCTCCTTCTGCCCCTCCACCTGCTTGTGCTCTCTCTCTCACTCTCAAATAAATTTTTTTAATTAAAAATGCAGAGATCTTTTGATCCATCAAATTCTCTCTTGAGAATGTATTCCATACTAATGAATCATTAAAAATTACAGTAAATACGTACAACAATGAACTTCCTTTTTCTTCTTTCTTTTTTTCTTTTAGTTTCAAGTTTTTATTTAAATTCAAGTTAGTTAACATATAGTGTAATATTAGTTTCAGGAGTAGAATTTAATGATTCATCACTTACATATATCATCCAGTGTTCATCCCACCAAGTGCTCTCCTTAATACCCATTTAACCCATCCTCCCATCCACCTCCCCTCTAGCAATCCTGTTTGTTTCCCACAGTTAAGAGTCTGTTCCTTGATGAGCACAGGGTGTTATATGCAACTAATGAATCATTGAACATTACATCAAAAACTAATGATGTACTGTAAGTTGGCTAATTAAATTTTTTTTAAAAGTCTGTTCCTTGGTTTTTCTCTTTCTTCCCCCCTTTGTTCTTTGTTTTGTTTCCTAAATTCCACATATGAGTGAGATCATATGGTATTTGTCTTTCTCTGATTGACTTATTTGCTTAGCATAACTCACGTCCTTGCAAATGGCAAGGTTGCATACTTTTTATAGCTGAGTGATATTCCATTGTGCATTTAATAAAAATTACATAAATAGTTATAAATATATATGATATATAATAAAATATACATAATGGAATATTAGTGGAATAATGTTGGAATATACCAATATTATGTAATGGGATATATATATATATATGTGTGTGTGTGTGTGTGTGTGTGTAAAACATCTTTTTTAAAAAACATTTTATCCATTTATTTGAGAGAGAGAGCAGGAGCAAGGGTGGGGGGGAGCAGAGGGAAAGGGAGAGGTAGGCTCCCTGTTGAGCACAGAGCCCAATGCAATGTGGGTCTTGATCCCAGGACCCTGAGATCATGACCTGAGCTGAAAGCAGATGCTTAACTGACTGAACCACCCAGGGGCCCCTATAATACATATTCTTTATCCATTCATCAGTTAATGGACATTTGGGCTCTTTTCATAATTTGGCTATTGTTGATAATACTGCTATAAACATCAGAGTGCATGTATCCCTTTGGGTCAGTTTTTTGGTATCCTCTGTGTAAATAGCTATGAAGCTTTTTTATAGGGGGAAAAACAGCTGTATATAAAGTATATGCTATCCATTTGAAGTGGTTGAATAAATTACAGTCATACCATGAAATATTTTGTAGTCATGATTTAAAGAATTTTTCATAAGACACTGAGAGAAAAGAACATAATGTAGAAACTGAAATATACTATTTTTGTCAAACAATAATAAGTTTTCTACATATATTAATATATATAAATTCATGGAGGAAAACAAGTTTTTAACATGGGATGTTGATGGAGAATGTGGTAAGATAAAAAAATCTAAAATACAAATTATATAAAAGAAATATGACTTTACAAAAATAGTTTTATTACTTTATCACATTCAGACATTTATACAAATATTCATTATGTATGTAGGCAAAAATTAAAAATATCAAATAATAAAGATGGAATGGATAGTAGAAAATCTGATCCTTACTCTCCTACCAAATTATATCCTATCTTTGAGTGCAGAGGACATACTGTTCATGGTTTATCTCCCCATTTGGAAGAAGAGAGACCATGTTCAGTCATTTTTCTTGAAGTCATCCTAAATAGTCCTTTGTACATAAATCTCTGCTCTTGAATATATTTTAAAATCAAAGTCACCCAGTAATATGTATTGAATCACAAATCAGTAGGCACAGCTTTATGCCTTAATAAAATAAAAATAGAGATACATTAGAATAAAATAAAATAGAAATTAAAATTAAATGAGTAGTGGAGAACCCAGAGAAAATAACATAAAAACAAATGTAAAAAAAATAGTTATAAAAATGACTTTAGAAAAGATGACAGATACAGAAAATATGACTAAAGAAGTTGCTAGTCTACAGAAAAAAAATAAATAGAAGAGAAATAATATTCTAAAATAAAAGAAGAAAACTTTCTTAAAACAAAGACTTAAATCTGTGAGTTTAAAGGAAGTGGCATGCTGAGGGAAAAATTAATGGAAATAATCAATACAAAACTCTAGCCCAGTGAAGTTTCAGAAATATAGGAGCAACCAAGTAAAAGCATTAAAACACTTACAAGGACTGGAGAGAGGAAGAGATCATATTGTCTTAAGAATTTTCCAGAGCAGTCTTTCAGTCCAGAAGACAGCAATCAACGTCTGCACATTCTGAGGATAAGGATATAATCCAAAAGTGTAATATACTGCCAGATCTTGTTGCAATTATAAAAAGCAAAAATATAGCCTTGAGAACTGCAGGAATATGGTATTTTGTAAAACAAAAACAAACAAATAATAACAGCCAAAAACATTTACTGAAACAAAAAAGGAAATCAATATAAGGAAGGCAGGACTGGAGACTTTTGCTAAAGGATTAGAAACAAAAATTAAAAAAAGTTAAGAACTGATTTATATCTATGGTCATATGAAGTGAAATCAACTATGAAAATTATGGTTTCACAGCAAAAAGCAAGCAACAGAGAAACTCTTAAAGGAGACTGCACACATTATGAGAATTTTAGTGGCATGTTTTGTTTGGACCTGCTCTAGGCTACAGCTAGCCTGGGTACTGTGACTTAGAAAATCATTTTGGTGTCCTAGAATGTTTAGTCACAACCACATTAAGTTGCTTCCTTATTGGACTGAAGTTACTATAATCTGTTCCTCTGTAAGATATATATTCTTTTAATTAAGTATCAGACATGGTGTCAAATTCATGGGAAGATCTAAGTATTACCCCAGTGGGAATACTACTAATGTACCACTGTGAAATGAATGAACTAACCAGTTTTAATGTCCAAGCTCTAGAAGCTATCTATAAGAATATAGTAGTAAAGTAGACAGCTGTGATAACATCATACCTTCCATCTTTCTGCCTACTTTTACCCAAGGAAAGACACAATGGTGATTGAATGTCTACTACTTTCATGGTTAGTTGTGGCAAAAAATAAAGGTGAAAGTATTTAAGTATTTACTGTTTTTTGGATAGTTGTGACTCCTCAATATTTCCTTTTTGCTGGGTAAAGTCAAGGAAGAGAAAACATAAAACCAAAAGGGCAGAACAGTATTCAAAGCTGGCTATGAATTTTTTTTTAAAGATTTTATTTATTTATTTGACACAGAGAAAGAGAGAGATTACAAGTAGGCAGAGAGGCAGGCAGAGAGAGAGGAGGAAGCAGGCTCCCTGCTAAGCAGGGAGCCCGATGCGGGCCTCGATCCCAGGACCCTGAGATCATGACCTGAGCCGAAGGCAGAGGCTTTAACCCACTGAGCCACCCAGGCGCCCGCTGGCTATGATTTTTTGAGGAAGAATTTAAAAAAAGCGTGTTGTATATCCAGAAAATATCTTTTAAATGATGTGTAATGAACTGGTAACAAAAATCACTTCCCAAAAAAAAGACTTTTGGATTAGGTGTGCCTGGGTGGTGTAGTTGATTAAGCATCTGCTTCTTGGGTTCAGCTCAGGTGGTGATCTGAGGGTCATGAGATTGAACCCAGTGTTAGGCTCTGCACTCAGTATAGAATCTGCTTGAGTTTCTCTCTCCTCCTCCCTCTTCTCCTCCCCACTGCACTCTCTCTCTAAAATAAATAAATAAACCTTTATTTTAAAAAAAAAGACAATTACACATTGGTTTTTTTGTTTGCTTGTTTTTAAAGATTTTATTTATTTATTTGTCAGAGAGAGAGAGAGAGAGAACACAAGCAGGCAGAGTGGCAGGCAGAGACAGAGAGAGAAGCAGAAGCAGGCTCCCTGCTGAGCAAGGAGCCTGATGCAAGTCTCGATCCCAGGACCCTGGGATCATGACCTGAGCTGAAGGCAGCCGCTTAACCAACTGAGCCACCCAGGCATCCCAATTACACATTGTTTATAAGAAATCCATTTTATTATTTTTTATGATTTTTTTAAGTAGGCTCCATGCCTAGATAGAGCCCAATAAAGGGCTTGAACTCGTGACCATGAGATCAAGACCTGAACTAAGATCAAGAGTAGGACACAACAAATGAGCCACCCAGGCACCCCACGAAACCCAATTTAAGTATAAATACATAATGCATAATGGAGAAAGATATTTCATGCTAACACTAATCAAAAGAAAGCTGAAGTAGCTATATTAATTTTAGACAAAGCAGACTTTAAAACAAGAAAACTTATCAGGATAAAGATGCACACTATGTAATAATAAAGGATCAATTCTCCAAAAGTACATAACAATCCTTAGTATATATGCACCCAACAAGAGGACATCAAAATACATGAGGAAAAATAGAAGTGCAAGGAGAAATAGACAAATCCACTATTAGAGTTGGAGACTTCAACATCCCTCTTTCAGTAATTGATAGATCCAGCAGGCAGCAAATTAGTAATTATATAGTTAAACTGAAAAGCACCATTAATCAACTGAATCTAGTTGATGTTTTTGAAATACTTCATCCAACAACAGCAGAATACACATTCTTCACAAACTCAATTGGAACATTTAACAACATAGACCATATTCATGACACTAAAATATACTTTAACAAATCTAGAACAGAAATTCATACATATGTATGCTATTAAGCTAAAGTGCAATTAAATCAGAAATTAATAACTGGGAGATACCTAAAAAATCCCCAAATATTTGGAAAATAAACAATATACTTCAAAATAACATGGTCAAAGTAGTCATAAGAGAATTTTTTAAATATTTCAAACTAAATAAAGACATATTTTCTGGGACACAACAAGAAGAATATTTAGAAAGGAACTGATAACAATGAAAGCACATACTAGAAAAGCAAAAGATCCGAAAATGAAAACTCAGCCCTCCATCTTAGGAAACCACAGTTAGAAGAGCAAGTTAACTAAGGACAAGAAAACAAACAATAAAGAATATAAATAAATAAAATTGAAAACAAGACATCATTAGAGGAAATCAATAAAACCAAAAGCTGGTACTTTGAAAGATATTTTGAAATTGATAAATCTATAGCCAGCCTAATCAAAAAGAAGGAGGAAGAGGAGGAGGGAAGGGGGGAGAAGGAGGAAGGAAGGAAAGAAGGAATGGAGGAAGGAAGGGGAAAAGAAGAGAAGAGAAAGGAAGGAGAAAAAGGAAAAGTCACAAATTACTAATATCAGACATGAAAGAGAGGCCACCACTACTGATCACATGGACATTAAGAGAATAATAAAAGAATATTATCAACAGCACAGCTTTGCCCATAAATTTGATAACATAGATGAGATGGACCAATTACTTAAAAAACAAAAGTTATAAAAACTCACACAAAAAGAAATGGATAACCAGAATAGGCTTATAACTATTAAAGAAATTAATTCAATAATGAATAAGCTTTCAAAAAAACCACAATAGAACCAGATGATTCATTGGTAAATTTTACAGTAAGGGAAGAATATTAATTCTCTACAATCTCATCTAAAAAAATAAAAGGAAAAGGAAATTTTTTTGACTCATTCTGAGTTTGACATTACCCTAACATCTAATCCACATTAGGACATTAGAATGAAAGAAAACTATACACAGATCAGTATTTCTTATGATTAAAGATGTAATAATTTTTAACAAAATACTAAGAAATCAAATTCAGTAATAAAATTAATTAAACACTGTACATAGGTGCAAGTTTCTCAGGTGTGCAAGGCTGATTCAATGTTTGAAAATCAATTACACACACATCATCACATCAAAAGCCTAAAGAGTAAGAATCATACTATCATATCATACAATACAAAAAATACTTTGACAAAACCCAGTGTACATTCATGACAAAAACTCTCAGCACACTTGGAATACAAGGAGATTCTTCAACATGATAAGTAATATCTACAAAAAACTCAGAGCTAACATCATATTTAAGTGTGAAAAAGTGGATGCTATCCCCCCTGAAATCAAGAACAAGGAATATGTCCCTTCTCACTACTCCTATTAAACATCATACTAGATATCCCAGTTAATGCAGTAAGATAAGAAAGGAAAAGATAGATGAACTGGGGAGGAAGAAGTAAAATGGTCTTTGTTCATAGATGACATGACTGTTTATATAGAAAATCCCAAAAAATCAAGAAAAAAAGAAACCCCAGAACTAATTAATGAGCATAGCAAAATCACAAGGTGTAAGACTAATAAAGTCATTTGCTTTTCTATATGTCAGTAATTAACAATCGGATTTGGAAAATAAAAAGAGTATCATTTTTATTAGCATCAAAAAAAAAAAGAAAAGTGAAGTATAAATCTAACAAGATAAGTCCAAGATCAGGTGGCTCTGAAAAAATTAAATATCTAAGTGTGCTATGGTGAGTGGTGTGAATCGTGTAAAACTGATGATTCACACACCTGTACCCCTGAAACAAATAATACATTATATGTTAATAAAAAAGTAAAATAAGATCACCTGACCCCCCAAAATAATAGATAAAAAGATTTTTAAAAAATCTAAGTAAAGAGAGAGAAACTCTGTGTTCATGAATTGAAAAACTCAATATTGTCAAGGTATCAATCCTTCCTAACTTTATCTATAGATCCAATGCAGTTCCAATCCAATGCAGTAAAAATCTTAGTAAGATATTTTGTGGTTATCAAATTGATTCTAAAGTTTAGATGAAAATGAAAAGGTTCTGCACAGCAAAGGAAACCATCAACAAAATGAAAAGAGAACTTACAATAAGAGAAAACCTATTTGTATATATCTGATAAGGTGCTAATACCCAAAATACATAAAGAACTCATACAACTAAATAGCAAAACAATCAGTTAAAAATGGAAATTGATCTAAATGACATTTTCCCAAAGAAAACATGCAGGTAGCCAACAGACACACAAAAATTTTCTCTACATCATCAATCATAAGGGAAGTGCAAATCAAAACCACAATGAGTTATCACCTCACACCTGTTAGACTGGCTACTATAAAAAAGACAAGAAATAACAACTGTTGGAAAGGACATGGAGAAAAGGAAACCCTTGTGCACTGTTGGTGGGAATGTAAACTGGTGCAACCACTACAGAAATCAGTATAGAGATTTTTCAAAAAGTTAAAAATAGAACTACCATATGAACTACTAATTCCACTTTTGGACATTCATCTAAAGAAAGCAAAAACGCTAATTTGAAATAATATATGCACCCCATGTTCACTGCAGCATTATTTACAAAAGCCAAGATACAGACGTAACCTAAGTGTCCACTGATGGATGCGTGGATAAAGAAATTGTGGTGTATATACACCAGAGTATATTATTCAACCATAAAAAAGAATGAAAATTTGCCATCTGCAACAACATGGGTGAACCTTGAGGGTATTATGCTAAATGGATTAAGTCAGACAAGGAAAGACATATATGATCTCTCTTACATGTGGAAGCTAAATATGTATATTCAAGCTCATAGATAAAGAGAACATATTTGTAGTTGCCAGATGTAGGGGATGGAAGTGGAAGAAATGGGTAAATTGTTTTGCTTTGGTTTTGGTTTTAGCTTAAACAAATTGGAAAAAAATTAGAGAGAATAATATGATATATTTTTTTAAAGATTTTATTTGTTTATTTGACAGAGAGAGATTACAAGTAGGCAGAGAGAGAGGAGGAAGCAGGCTCCCTGTTGAGCAGAGAGCCGGATGCGGGCCTCGATCCTAGGACCCTGAGATCATGACCTGAGCCGAAGGCAGAGGCTTTCACCCACTGAGCCACCCAGGCACCCAATCATATAATATTTTGTTAGCATAAAAACACAATCATGCCAACCAATATCATCAGATAATATGAAAGCCTCATTGTTTGGGGGGTTTTGACCCTGAGACAAAACTGGTCTTTATAATCCCCCTCTATTCATACAGATTCTAAACCCTCCTGAGAATCATTCAAAAATAGGAAGTAAAACAAAATAGACAATAGAACAAAAATGATTGATGGTGGAAAGCCTGGAGGGCAGGGGGCGGGTTCCAGACCAAGAGACCTGGGGCATCCTGGGAAAAAAGAGATGATTAGAAAGAGGGCGATTTTTGGAGTGATTTCAACAAAGGTGACTGTCAATCTGTCATCCCACTGAGAAAAAATGGGGATGAGAAAGAGCATGTATTCTCTCTGTTCTCTAGCTAAAGTGGACTCTTGAAAAAACTAAAATAAAATGGAAAAAATAAAAATATATAGAATAATAGTAAAATAAAAAATAAAAAAAAAATCAAGTTCATATAGGAATGAAAAAATCCTGGACTAGGTAACAAAGTATTAGTTTGAGGACTGGCATTGCCTGATTTTAACACTTTCTAAAGAGCTACAGCAAATAGGAGAGCATGATACCTGTGAAAGAGTAGACACATAAATCAGTAGAACAGAGTAAAAGGCCCAGAAATAGTTCCACACAAAAATGATCAACCAATCTTTGCTAAATAACAAAGACAATTTGATGAAGAAAAGAGAGTCTTTTCAAAATATAATGCTAGAGCAATTAGATATCCATATGCAAAATTTATATACACACACAGGCCTTATACCTTTCACAAAAATTAACTCAAAATATATTATAAACCAAAATGTAAAATGCAAAAGGATAAATTTCTAGATGAAAACTAGACCTTGGGTTTCACCTAGTGACCTTGGGTTAGGCAATGACTTTTTAAAGATAAAAACAAAAGCATATTCCATGATAACAACTGATAAGCCGAACATCTCTGTCCTACAAAAGACATTTTTGAGAGAATGAGAAGACAAGCCATCAAATGAGAGAAATCTTTATAAAATAGATCTGATAAAAGACTAGCATCCACAATATATAAAAAAAAACTTTTAAAACAAACAATAAGAAACAAGCAACCCAATTATTAAAATGGGCAAAATATCTGAATAGACACTTCAACAAAGGATATATACAACTGATATAAAAGCATATAAAAGATGCTTAATATACTTTGTCATTAGGGAACTGCAAATTAAAACGTTGAGATACCCCTACACATCTATTAAAATGACTAAAATCCAAAAATCTGACAATACCAATTCCTGGAGAGGATGCAGAATAACAGGAACTGTCACTGCCTGCTTCAATGCTGGATGAAATGCAAAATGGTAGTCACTTTTAAAGATCATTCTTCAGGGCACCTGGGTGGCTCAGTGGGTTAAAGCCTCTGCCTTCAGCTCAGGTCATGATCTCAGGGTCCTGGGATCGAGGCCCGCATCGGGCTCCCTGCTCAGCGGGGAGCCTGCTTCCTCCTCTCTCTCTGCCTGCCTCTCTGCCTACTTGTGATCTCTCTCTCTGTCAAATAAATAAATAAAATCTTTAAAAAAATAAAAAAAGATCATTCTTCAGTTGCTTACAAAACTGAAGTCTTACCATATAATTCATCAGTCACACTCCTAGGTATTTATCTAATTAAGTTGAAGTTTATGTACACACACACACACACACACACACACACACACACACACACAAACATTTGCACAAGAATGTTTATAAAAGCTTTATGCATAATCACCAAGAACTGGAATCAACCAATATGTCCTTCAATAGGTGAATGTACAAATAAACTGTAGGCAACTATGCAGTTGACTGTTACTCAGTGATATAAGGAAATAAATTGTCAACCCACAAAAAAACACAGAGAAACCTCAAGTGAATACTGCTTATAATGCTAAATGAAAGAAGTGACTGTGAAAAGGCTACATACTTAATGATTCCAATTTTATAGCATTCTGCAGAAGGCAACACTGTAGGGATAGTGCCAGGAGTTTGAAGGAAGGGAGATAGATGAATAGGTGAAGTACAGAGCATTTTTAGGACAATGAAACTATTGTGTATAATACTGTAATGCTGGATATACAGTATTACACATTTGTCAAAAACTACAAAATTTTACAACACAAAGAGTAAAGCTTGATGTATGCATATTAAACAATAAATCATGTATATGATCAGGAGATCCCAAGAAGGAATGGGGACTGTGATAAGAGAATCTTTTACAAAATGTATAAAACAACCTTACTGAAGGGTAAGGAAAAGATGCTGACCTAATGAATTTGGGATATAAATGGAGCCTGTAAGACTAAAGGCAAAAGAAACTACACATAGTCCTATACTTTAATCAACAAAATTGTTTCTTACATGGGTATGTTAATAATTCTGATACTGTTATACATGTATACTAGAATTGAACAACTTTAGTAAATGTACGGCAGATGGTGGGAGGCATGCTCCTCACTGTTGGAGTGGAAAATTACAGATAAGCAAGAGAAGACAAGAATAATCCAAGTGGCAAAGGACTAGAGTTGGAGACATCAGTAAGAACTCATGTTTAACTTAATATAGATACAGATGGTCACATATGGAAGGAAACACTTATGGATTTGTGAATATACATGGGTTAGTATACACAGGTATATTTCTTTGATCTGTTTCCTGAGAGGACCTGAAAAAAAAAAAACAACACCCAGTAACAAAAAACAACCTAGCTCCCAGACCTCAGTTTCTAATACCACTCTCCAATAAAACAATTCAGGGGAATTTTTTCTTTGGAGAAATGCTGATTCTAATGTCTTTCAGGGAATATACAATATATGCCAGAAGTTAAGTGCTTTAAAACACACACACACACACACACACACACACACACACACACACACACACATTGATGGGAGTATGTGAAAGGGGCACAGTTAGTTACCAATTAAAGAGCTCCCAATGGCCTAAATAGGAAAAACATGAACAACAAAATAATGAAAGTAGTATTAGCTTAAAATTTAAAGTATAAAAGAAATATCCATGAGCCTATAACTGATATAAATAAGTGATTGATAAATTAACAAATGGGGAAGTAGAGAAAAATCTCCCATGCAAAGGAATTTCAAAAAATTATATAGATATCCCATCCTAATGGAGGGAAAGCATGACTTCCCACTCTTTTTTAGTGTGCTGAACATGGTGACTTCCTCCCAAAGAAAATTCCAAAGAATACAGTATAAGATTAACTTTATAGTTACAGTATATAAGAGGGAACATAATGAAACAAGATGGGATGGGGAAGGAGACAAACCATAAGAGACTCCTAATCTCACAAAACAAACTGAGGGTTACTGGGGGTGGGAGGGTAGGGATAGGGTGGATGGGTTATGGACATTGGGGAGGGTTTGTGCTTTGGTGAGTGCTGTGAAAAGTGTAAGCATGATGATTCACAGACCTGTACCCCTGGGGCAAATAAAAAAATGAAAAAAAAAAAGAATAACTTTGGAGAAACCTGAAAAACTCTACTTAAGCCAGGTGATCAACATCAACCCCAATGGTCAGAAATCATGTTGATAGTATGTACTCTTGATGTGAGATGATGAAAATGGTACTTTATTTCTGTGATATTCCTCCTGAAAAACCCATAACATCAGTCTAGGGGTTAGGAAAATATCAGAAAACTTCTAACAGAAAAATAGACATGTACAATATATTTGACCAGTACTCATCTAAATTGTCAAGATTATCAAAAACAAGGAAACAAGGAATGTCTGAGAATCACTCACAGCCAAGAGCCTAAAGAGACAAGACAAGCAAATGTAGTATCTAGAATGGGACCCTGGATGAGAAAAGGTACATTAGGTAAAAATGAAAGAAATCTGAATAAAGTATGGACTTAACTTAATAATAATGTACCAGTATTAGCTTATAATTATAACAAATGTACCATACTAATCATACTAATGTAAAATGTCTAATAATTGTAGAAACTGTGTTTAGGGGTGGGTGTATTATAAGATGTTTCTACCATCTTCAATTTTTCTGTGATACACAATTCATAAAAATAAAATCTATTAATAAAACTGAAGGATAAAAATATGAAAGAAATGATCAAAATGATCACTGGTTGGGAAACTAATTTCTTTCCTGTAAAATTATATGGATGACTGGGGCTCCAGAACTCAAAGAACTATTATTTGGCATACCCAGAATATGGGGGTTTCTGGATGATCACATAGTCACTGTTATGTATAACCTACATATGAAGTATCCATTTGTATTTTTATTTAAGTCTCTAAATTTAATAAAAATTTAACAAATTTAAAGATACCAAAAAAAGCAATTGTAGTTGCCATTATTAAGTACAGTTTCTGTTACAGCCAAACTCTACTGATTCCAGGCATTGGACAGTTTCTTGGGATGCCCACCAATATTGATGCTGGAAATTGGGTGTATCATCTACCAGTCCTGCCAAAATAGACTCTGTGCAAAACCTGCCTGTTTGGGTCACCAGTTTCTGAACCAGATACTTCTAATTGGTAGAACCTAGGTCACATGATGCTGCTTTAGCTATAAAGAAGGTTGAGAGATTTTTTTCTGCTTTTCATAAGGAGAGGCTGGGACTCTAACAATGGGGGATTTTCCAAACACAGAACACTTAGAGTTTCACTGTCTTTTTTTTAAGTTTATATTTAAATTCTAGTTAGTTAACATATAGTGTAAGATTGGTTTCAGGAGTAGAATTTAGTGATTCATCCCTTACATATAACAGCCAGTGCTCATCACAACAAGTGCCCTCCCCAATGCCATTCCCCATTTAGCTCATTCCCTGCCCATCTCCCCTCCAGTAACCCTGTTTGTTCTCTATAGTTAAAAGTCTCTTATAGTTTGCCTCCCTTTTTTCTTTTCCCTTATGTTCATCTGCTTTGTTTCTTAAATTCCACATGTAAGTGAAATTATATATTTGTCTTTCTATGATTTTGCTCAGCCAAATACACTGTAGCTCCACCCATGTCATTGTAAGTGGCAAGATTTAATTCTTTCTTATGGCTGAGTAATATTGCATTGTATATATATAACTCTTCTTCTCTATCCATTCATCAGTCAATGGACATTTGGGCTCTTTCCATAATTTGGCTATTGTTGAAAACACTGCTATAAACATCAGGGCACATGTGCCCCTTTGAATAAGTATTTTTGTATCCTCTGGGTAAATACCTAGTAGTATTTTAACTTTTTGAGGAACCTCCATACTGTTTTCCAGAGTGGCTGCACCAGTTTGCATTCCCACCAACAGAGGAACACAAACAGTTTAAAAAGAAAAAAACAACTATAGTAAGTGTTCATTTCAATGGTTATAATGAGGAAAATTCCCCCACTGAACAAGAACAACCATCAGATGACTTGAGTTTACTATTTCAAATCCACTTTATATTAATTTTGTAAAGCTTAGAACTGATCATTCAAGATGCTCTTTTCATGGTATATAGTGATGAGAAGTACATGATCTTCTGCCAAGAAGTCACCATAATATTTTGTTTTCTCTATATTGTGAATTGATGTGAGAGGATTCATTATAACATGATTAATTGATAATCACATTTTTGCCTCACCAACCCTCAAAGGGTTTAACCCCCTGATTAGAAGGGCTCCTTACCAGAGATCCCCTTCCTCTACCCTAGACACCTAATATCTCTTTAATAACCCACTATAGCACAAATCTATCCCTACAGCCCTAGAAGATAAAATAACTGGAAGAAAAGCAAAGTATGAAAAACATATTGTGCATTACTCTATACAGTACACGGTAATAATGAAAACAAAGGTGATACAGATAAAAGGGAACGCCCCATTCATCTCCTATTCTCTCTTTTCACCCTCTCTTTCACACACACACACACACACACACACACACACACACACACACACACACACACACTGCCTGACACTTTCAAAGGTCTGAGCTTGAAAAATGCTATTTTATGATACTGTATCTTCTTGCAGCCTCAGAAGTCACACCTGAGTCCTAGGGAGAAAGGGCTTACCAGTTTCCCTTAGGCTCTTCCAAAAAAGAGAAAATGACCTTTTCTACACAGGCTTCTTTCATTACTTCAATTTCAGCCAATGCTGGGAACATTTCTGGCCTTGACCTAAGTTATTTTCACAAAAGCCAGTGAAGAATGTCAGAAAACCAGTTAAGGCCATCTCATCTCTGCTTCTGTAGGACTTCTGTACATAGATATCCTGGGTTTTCTTGTTAGTAAAATTAGGAAGCCTTTTCTTCATAGGATTACCCTGTGCATTAAACGAGGCAATATATATAAAGAACAGAGTCCAGAATCTGGTACTTAATTTCCTGCATTTTTCATTCAGAGACTGACTCACACTGCTGCCGTCTTCAGTCTGGTAATTATGAATAAGCTTTTTTTTTTTTAAAGATTTTATTTATTTATTTGAGAGAGTGAGAGAGAGAGCACACGAGCTGGGGGTAGGGGCATAGGAAGAAGCAGACCTCCTGAGCAGGGACCCCAGAATCCTGAGATCACAACCTGAGCCAAAGCATAGGCCCAACCAACGCAGTGATCCAGGGGCCCCTGAATGAACTTTTTGTTGTTGTTTCCAATGTGCTTTCTTCTCCCTCCTTGAACCTCTCTTTTCTTGATCAAAACAGTTTCTGTTTCTATTAAAATTTCTGTTTCTTTGTGCTTAATTAGTGAGTAATATCTGTTGAAGGCTCACTGCTCTGAGTGCTTTGGGATAATTTTTAAATACCATGAAGAGCTAAGGAACCTCTCCTTTCTCTTTTAATATGTTTGTTATTTTACAGACTAATAGTTTTTCTCAAGTGTATGTAAAATGAGTTCAATTTCTCCAAAATATGATAACAGTAGAACAGCAAATTCTTAAGGCCAGTGCTAAGAGCCTATGGTGTGACTCTTTGTAATTTAAACTAACATTTACTGTGAAATGTATGCCAAGAAGTTTACTAAGAGTTTTAGGAAATTATATTAACATATGCTAATCCTAATAATAATATAAATATTTGCTATTATCATCATTTACTCAACTATGTAATTTAAAATTTTAATGTAATGCAAACTCCCCAAGAACAAATAATAATTAGAACTGGCATTCCAACCTATATGTATCTAAAATCAAAGCCCACCAGACTACACAGCCTCAATAATAAAGTCACAAAAGCTAAGTCTAAAGCTGTCTGCTCTTTCCATGAAACTTTTCTCAAGAATGTAGAACAATAATGGGGGAGAATTCCAGAATCAATCTAAAAAGTAATGTCTCCCATCTTCCCGAGTGGCTGCTTTCACAACATATAGCTAATGGTGCCCATTACAGCAGCAGAGACAGAGACAGCCAACAGTAAATCTTTCTCTTTTACAGCTGGCTCTGGTTTAGGAAGATTTACTTTTATAACAGCTGTGAAGACTTCTACCTTATCAACCTCTACTCTTTTAATACGTTTCTCCCAAACCTTTTTTACAGTCTCTCATAGTAATGATAGGTCTTAAGGGTCAGAACTAGAAATACTTTCTTTGTAACTCTAAAAGTGTTTGGTTTTGACAAATTACTTTTATTGTCTTAGTTCAGTTTTGGAATATCCTTCATTTCACTTTGAAAAGTTTTTACAATGTGTATTCTGGCATGTGAATTAAAGTGATTTTTAATTTTGCTTTTGACTAGAAACCTCCAATTTTCTTACTGGCTCCACTATTTACAACAATACAAAACCCTTTCCTTGTAAGGTCTAAAGTCATGGGTCATATATCATCTAAATCTCTTAATCAGGTGAAAGACTAATTCTGATTTCAGAACTTGTGCTGGATCAGATTCTTTTCCCTTAGATAGGTGTCACTTCACTGAGAGACAAAAGTCTATAAAAAACACTCTGCTGGGAAAAAAAGAGGCTCCTCAAAGTGGGAAGAGGACTTACAGGTTTCAATTTCTCACACATACAACTAGAGCTTACTGCAGCATAGAAGGAGGAAAGCAAACCAGAAGAGAGGTACTTTTTACTGACTATAAAATATTTATGCAATGGGTTGGGGACATGCCCTGTTGATCTAGTGTCCTGGAAAGATAATTGCAACATCCTTCTCAATGGACCAGTTGAGTACAGACATTATTTTACTAACAATAGCCAGTGTGTAAAATAGCCTTATTTTTACTAACAAGAGCCTGCTCATGTTCAGAGTAAGCAAGGGTTTAGCATACCAACCATTACCTGATATTCAGGACTGAGAAACACAGTAAAAATAAACCATCAAGCCTATCCTAATATGGAGTTTGAAACCCATCACCTACATACATTTTGACTCATAGCACCAGTAATAAGTGCAAAAGGTTATATTATAATCAAATTGCTTTATATCTATAGGCTATAGTCTTTAACTTATAGTACTTTAAATACTACACTACTAGGTTAACTACTTTAAATATTACTAAAAAACAAATTTCTTATTACAAAGTACTATTTTCTTTGGAGAGCATAATATAAAGGAAGAAGATTGCCCCAAGGATACCTTAGCAAGACTTTAAGCATTAAAAACATGTGACTGATTGTTTGCTAGTATGTATTTATTTTCTACTCTCTTAATTAAGAGTATAAAAACTTTTCAGATTGTTTTTATTAATTATATGGAAGAAGAGGTTAGAACAACCCAATAGAAAATACTAGGGGGTTCTAAAAATGCCTAATGAAAGCATTTATGCATTATTATTTTATTATACCCAAGATAAAATACCACTGCACCCTCAAAATTTTTAAATATTAAAAAATAAATACAGATTAAAATACAATAAGTATCTTATTTAGTTAGTTATATATGTATGTATGTATTTTAGTGAGGGGGAAAGAGGGTAGGGGCAGACTGGCAGAGGGAGAAAGAGACAGAGTCTTGAGACTCCATGCTTAGCATGGAGCCCAATTTGGGGCTCAGTCTCAAACCCTGAGATCAAGACCTGAGCTGAAATAAATTCAGACACTTAACCAACTGAACCACCCAGGTGACTCCAATAAATATCATATTTAAATAATATTATTCCATCAGCCCATTTCATAAAATGCTCAATTTATAAATAGGGTGTTTTTGTTAAATACAAGTTTGAAATACACTGGCTTTTTAAATTTAAATGACCATGTGTTACTCTTTTTTCCAAAGTTCTCAAATATAAAAGTTAAAGTAAATGCTTAACAATTTAGCCTGACACTTACTTTAGTGTATTACTTCCTGTTTATAAATCACTTTGAAGACCTAATTTGGTTAGTACTTCAGTTTATAATTTTACATGAGTCTGGTGGTCAGTGTCCAATAGGATGTCTTTCACTCTCTTAATTCTAGGAACTACAGAGCAGAGAGAAAATTAAAAGATATCATGTTTCACACAAAATTATTGGGGGAGATGACATTTACTGTCAGCAGCTTTTCTCAAAAGATGCTCACTTTGCCCGGAATTGTCTTAAAAACAAACCACACACATTTATCTCTGAAAGGTACTATCCATTTTATCAAGTGTCCCCCTATACTATATCTGTACCATTCACAGTTTCCATGAGTTAGGATTCTCCTTATACCATCCACTTTCTTTACTTAGCAAACTCTGATACATCTGTCAAAATTACTTCATTATATCCCTCTGAGCTTCCTTCACAGAGTTAAACATACTCTTCTTTTTTTTATTGTTATGTTAGTCACCATACAGTATATCATTAGTTTTTGATGTAGTGTTCCATGATTTATTTTATATAACACCCAGTGCTCCATGCAATACATGCCCTCCTTTATACCCACCACCAGGCTAACCCATACTCCCATACTCCCTCGCTTCTAAAACCCTCAGTTTGTCCACAGTCCAAAGTCTCTAATGGTTCATCACCCCCTCTGATTTCCACCCCCTTCATTTTCCCCTTCCTTCTCCCAAAGTCCTCCATGCTATTCCTTATTTCCACAAATAAGTGAAATCAAATGATAATTGACTTTCTCTGCTTGACTTATTTCACACAGCATAATCTCCGCCAGTCCCATCCATGTTGATCCAAAAGTTGGGTATTCATCTTTCTGTTGGCTGAGTAATATGCCATTTAAACATCCTCTTCTAAATACTACCTCAATACTTTCTATAAAGCTATTTTAAGATACTTCAATACTTATCAATTTAGTCTACCTTATTGTAACATCTGTTGTACTATAAACATGCATTTGGATGCTGTGACAGCATGATCTTTGACTGAAAAAAAATCATTTTTCTATGAATCAAGCCAACTTATACATTTTACAGTTATTACTTCATTTAACCCTCACAACATATGTATGATGTTAATGATATGAATTGCACTTGATGTATAAAGTGACAGTCTAAGCAAGGTTAAATAAATTGTCTAACTTTAAACAGTGCAAAACAGGGCTGATTACATATACATACCTGCAGAGTCTATACTGTTTACCCAACAGTGTCTTAGAAAGCTAACTACTAGCTCCTGCCACCATTGAGAAGGAGGAAAAAAAGAAAAAAAGGGGGGGGTGCCTCTTCCACAACATTTGCATATTTTCACCAGGTTTCCACTACCACCAATTTTAAGATACCAATAAGATTTCGCTGTACATGGCTTTCAGAAGAGTTGCTCACAATTGGCTATCATGAGTCAGTACAAACTGGCTTCAGCATACCACAACCTCACCACTGTGCTCTTTGCTTGTTCATATTTGTACTCTGTCTCCTCAAGATTTGTACTATGCCCAGAATCAAATAGATGCTCAAAAAATACTTGTGAAAAAAATCCATTTATATTTATAAATTTAACTAGAATGTGGTAAATATACACACATCTTGGTAAAATAATTTTCTGATTTTTTACATTTTTAATCTCTGTAGAAGGATTGTTGATAGTTAATCATTCAGCAGTATAAACAAATAGAATTTTAAAATAAAATAGAGTAATATATATTCTAAGTTGTGATTATTTTTAAAAATTAAAGACTTTTTTCCTTTTGGTTCTGTGCATTCTGGAAAAATTAAATACTTTCATAATTAATCAGATAGTTCAATAAATTCTGACTACCAATTGTTCATATATTGATTCAAACTTTCCTGTTCTTTCACATCTTTCTTCGTATTATGGAATATATCCAAATACAATATATCCAAATACAGTAAATCCATCGAATGTCTGTATTACTTTCATCATAATTAAAATATTTTCCATAATACCTAAGTCATTTAAGTAAATCTATATGTCTGTAAAAAGTAAGTTATACACCAAGTACCGACTCTTTGGAACAAATACATTTTTAACTTCTATAATTATCAATATAACTTCTATAACTTCTATAATTATAGGTAAAAGCATCAGAAATTTATATGAAATTCTATTTAAACTTGTGACTTTTTAAAAACTATTTTTACCATTCAGGTATTTTAACAATTAGTTTATCCAAAACTAAGCCAAACAATAGTTTTTCATTAAACTGAAAATATCAACATAGTTTTCTGCTTCTCTGCTCTCCTATAAAAAATTAACTCTACCTTATGAGTGTGAAGAACTACGTATTTCCTTTTGTATTTTCTTTTAAAAAATTAGATGAGTTTTGAGACATATTTTAAGTGGAAAATGTTCAAGAAAAGCACTCAAAGTGTGGGAGAATTTTTTTAATTTATATTCAAGTTAGTTAACATGTAGTGTAGTACTGGTTTCAGGAGTAGAATTTAGTGATTCATCACTTACATATAACACCTGCTGCTCATCCCAGCAAGTGCCCTCCTTAATCTCATCACCCATTTAGCTCATCCACCTACCCACCTTCCCTCCAGCAACCCTCAGTTTGTTCCCTATAGTTACATGGTTTGCCTCTCTGTTTTCCTCTTATTTTATTTTTCCTTCCCTTCCCCTATCTTCATATGTTTTGTTTCTTAAATTCCACATATGAACGAGAGCATATGATATTTGTCTTTCTCTGACTCACTTATTTCATTTAGCATAATACACTCTAGTTCCATCCATGTCATTGCAAATGGCTAGATTTTTCTTTCTTCCTTCCTTTCTTCCTTCCTTTCTTTCTTTCTTTCTTTCTTTCTTTCTTTCTTTCTTTCTTTCTTTCTTTCTTTCTTTCTTTCTTTCTTTCTTTCTTTCGAGTTAGAAAGAGAGCGCACACGGTAAGAGGCAGAGGGAGAGGGAGAAAGAGAATACTAAACAGGCTCCATACTCAGTGTTGAGTCTGATATAGGGTTCAATCTCATGACCCTGAGATTACCACTTGAGCTGAAAACAAGAGTGGGACACTTAACTGACAGAGCCACCCAGAGACCCCAAGATTTCATTCCTCTTTATTGCTGAGTAATATTCCATTGTATATATATAACACTTCTTTGTCCATTCATCAGTCCATGGACATTGGGGTTCTTTCCACAATTTGGCTACAGTTAATAATGCTGCTATAAACATTGAGGTGCACATGCCCCTTCAAATCAGCATTTTTGACAAATTCAGATAAGTACCTAGTAGTGCATATACTGAATCATAGAATAGTTCCATTTTTAACCTTCTAGGGGACCTCCATACTATTTTCCAGAGTGGCTAGAACAGCTTACATTTCTACCAACAGTGCAAAAGTGTTCCTCTTCTCCACATCCTCACCAACATCTGTTGTTTCCTGAGTTGTTAATTTTAGCCATTCTGACTGGTGTGAAGTGTTATCTCATTGTGGTTTTGATTTGTATTTCCCTGATGCTGAGTGATGTTGAGAATTTTTTGATGTGTCTGTTAGCCATCTGGATGTCTTCTTTGGAAAAGTCTCTATTCATTTCTTTCTTTCTTTTTAATTTATTTATTTGACAGAGAGAGAGAGATTACAAGCAGGCAGAGAAGCAGGCAGAGAGAGAGGAGGAAGCAGGCTCCCTGCTGAGCAGAGAGCCCAATGCAGTGCTCAATCCCAGAACCCTGAGATCATGACCTGAGCCGAAGGCAGAGGCTTTAACCCACTGAGCCACCCAAGCGCCCCTCTCTATTCATTTCTTCTGCCCATTTCTTAACTGGATAATGTGGTTTTCTGGTGTTGAGTTTGATAAGTTCTTTATAGATTTTGGATACTAGCCCTTTATTGTGAAGTTATTTGCAATTATCTTCTCCCATTCCATCACTTGCCTTTTAGTTTTGTTGACTGTTTCCTTTGCTGTGCAGAAGTTTTCTTGATGAAGTCCAAATAGTCCCTTTTTGCTTTTGTTTCTCTTGACTCCAGAGTCAAGTAAGAAGTTGCCTTGGCTGAGGTCAAAGAGGTCAGTGCCTGCTTTCTCCTCTAAGATTTTCATGATTTCCTATCTTACATTTAGGTCCTTCATCCGTTTTGAATTTATTGTTGTGTGTGGTGTAAGAAAGTGATCCAGTTTCACTCTTCCACATGTCACTGTCCAATTTTCCTGTCACTATTTGTTGAAGAGACTGTCTTTTTTCCAAGGGATATTCTTTCCTGCTTTGTCAAAGATTAGTTGGCTATACAGTTGCGGGTCCATTTCTGGGTTCTCTATTTTGTTTCATTGATCTTTGTGTCTGTTTTTGTGCCAGTACTATCTGTCTTGATGATTATAACTTTGCAAAACAGCTTGAAGGCTGAAATTGTGATTTCTCCAGCTTTGCTTTTCTTTTTCAACATTACTTTGGCTATTCTGGGTCTTTTGTTGTTCCATACAAATTTTAGATTGTTTGTTCTAGTTCTGTGAAAAATATTTTGATTGGGATTACACTGAATGTATAGATTGCTTTGGGTAGTATAGACATTTTAACGGTATTTGTTCTTCCAACCCAAGAACATGGAATGTTTTTTCATTTCTTTGTGTCTTCTTCAATTTTTTTCATAAGTGCTCTATAGTTTTCAGTGTACAGATCTTTTACCTCTTTGGTTAGGTTTATTCCTAGCTATCATGATTTTTGGTGCAATTGTATGGGATCAATTCCTTGATTTCTCTTTCTGTTACTTCATTATTGGTGTATAGAAATGCAACACATTTCTGTATGTTGATATTTTTTGTCCTCCAGTTTTGCTGAATTTCTGTATCAGTTCTAGCAATTTTCTGGTGGAGTCTTCTAGGTTGTTTTTTTTTTTACATAAAGTATCATGTCATCTGTGGAGAGCAAAGTTTGTCTTCTATCTTGACAATTTGGATGCTTTTGTTTCTTTTTTTTATCTGATTACTGAGGCTGGTACTTCCAGTACTATACTGAACAACAATGGTGGGAGTGGACATCTCTGTCGTGTTCCTGACCTTAGGGGAAAAGCTCTCAGTTTTTCTGCATTGAGAATGATATTCACTGTGGGTCTTTCATGTATGGCTTTTATGGTGTTGAGGTACATTCCTTCTATACCTACTTTCTTGGGTTTTTATCAAGAAAGGTTGCTGTATTTTGTTAAGTGCTTTTTTGACATATATTTAGAGAATCATATGGTTTTTACCCTTTCTTTTATTTTATTTATTTTTTTAAAGATTTTATTTATTTATTTGACACAGAGAGAGAGATCAGATCACAAGTAGGCAGAGAGGCAGGCAGAGAGAGAGGAGGAAGCAGGCTCCCCACTGAGCAGGAAGCCCGATGCGGGCCTCGATCCCAGGACCCTGAGATCATGACCTGAGCTGAAGGCAGGGGCTTTAACCCACTGAGCCACCCAGGTGCCCTACCCTTTCTTTTATTAATGTGGTGTATCAAGTTGATTGATTTGTGGATGTTGAGCCACCCCTGCAGCCTAGGAATAAATCCCATTTGATCATGTTGAATAATCCTTTTAATGTACTGCTGGATTCAATTAGCTACTTTCTTGTTGAGAATTTTTGCATCCATGTTCATCAGGGATATTAGTCTCTAATTCTCTTTAGTGGAGTCTTCGTCTAGTTTTGGAATTAAGGTAATGCTGGTCTCATTGAATGAGTTTGGAAGGGTTCCTCCATTTCCATTTTTTGGAACAGCTTCAGAAGAATGGGTATTAATTATTCTTTAAGTGTTTGGTGGAATTCACCTGGGAAGTCATCCAGCCCTGGACTCTTGTTTGTTGGGGGTCTTTTGATTACTGATTCAATTTCTTTTCTGGTCATGGGTCTATTCAGGTATTCTATTTCTTCCTGTTTCAGTTTTGGTAGTTTACATGTTTCTAGGAATTTATTTCTTACAGATTGCCCAATTTGTTTGTATATAATTGCTCATAATATTCTTTCATAGTTTGTATTTCTGTGGTATTGGTTGTGATCTCTTCTCTTTCATTCTTATTTTTTTGGGGGTCCTTTCTCTTTTCTTTTTGATAAAAAGGGGGGTTTATCAATTTTATTAATTCTTTCAAAGAACCAGCTCGTAGTTTCATTGATCTGCTCTACTGGGTTTTTTTGTTTGTTTGGTTTTTGTTTTATTTTGTTTTACTTCTATATCATTGATTTCTGCTCTAATCTTAATTATTTCCCTTCCTCTGCTGGTTTTAGGCTTTATTTGCTACCTTTTTGTCCCACCTCCTTTAGGTGTAAGGTTAGGTTGTTTATCTGAGACCTCCTTTAGGTATAAGTTTAGGTTATTTGAGACTTTTCTTGTTTCTCGAGGAAGGCCTGTATTGCTACAAAATTCCTTCTTATGGCTGCCTTTGCTGCATCCCAAACATTTTGGACTGTTGTGCTTTCATTTTCATTTGCTTCCATGTATTTTTTTTTCGTTAATTTTCTGGTTAACCCAGTCATTTAACATGGGAGAATTTTCACTGTCAAATATATTTCTTTTCTAAAATTAGATTATCCTTTTTAATGCCTTTGTATTTTATTATTTTCTTTTTATGTTAATTCTTTGGTCTAAAACTTATATTTTGATTCTTTGAAGACATTTCTCAATACTCATTAGTACAAATCCTGAAGTGTTAATGGCTAATAAATGCAAACCCAAAAATATACCTTTGTCTTAATCCAAAGGAATAATCTAGTAGCACAGGAAATTAGTTGCCTTTACTGAATTGTATGGGCTTTGATCTGAATGCAGTATTTTATTTTGTTTTGTTTTGTTTTATTTTATTTTATTTATTATTTGTCAGAGAGAGAGAGAGTGAATGAGCACAAGCAGGGGGAGCAGCAGGCAGAGGGAGCAGCAGACTCCCCACTGAGCAGGGAGCCTGATGTGGGACTTGATCCCAGGACCCTGGGATCATGGCCTGAGCCAAAGACAGTCACTTAACCAGCTGAGTCACCCACGTGTCCCACAATCTAACTGCAGTATTAAGTGGAGTCACAATTTATGGTGTAAGAAGGACACTAACATAAGGAAACAACAAGTAAAATTATGGACAAGATGACCTGGTAAACTTCCTCCTAGACTAAGCTGTGGGATCCCATGGAATGACACTATAATTACATGGAAAGTAATTGTCATATATTTGCCAAGAAATTACATGGTTGACAGTACTCTTTGAAAATTGTTCTGCATTTCTACTGCCAACAGCTATGTTAGCAGAAAATGAAATTAGAAACAACCACAGGAGGTGTTTTCTTCTCATTTAGAAAACTATTTCATTTAGGAAGTAAAATTTAATTTACAAGTAAATATTATGAAACTAAAAATAAAATGGAATGACTTAGAAATGTCTCTAAAAGTTATTGTTATTTGGTATAATGTTGGCTTTGTGGGGGGAAAAAGTCATTTACTACATGTCAAGCTAATCATATATTCTATTTTGCAAGTGCCAGTACTATAAAGCCATCTTTCCCAAGTTATTCCTTGCTAACAAATGAAGATGTTAGATTCCAAGAGGCACAGATAGGAGTTTTAATGCCTTTCCCAAATAATATAAAAGCCTTCTTTTACAAATTCTAAGAGTTAATATGGTAAGATAAGAATAGTTTAACTATCTTGAAATTAGCAAATGAGTGGTTTTATATTCTTGCATTGCTGTGGCATAAATGAGGACCTCTTAGAAACCAAAAGCACAAACTAAAACAGACAGCTTACAAATAATCATTTTCCCCAAAACTGCTGAAACTGTTAGTTGGCAAAAAGCTCGAGTTATTAATCATACAAGCTCAGTGTAAATAAAGTGTACTTAAACTGATTTCTTACTAAATATATCTGGTTCCTTTGTAAACTTTAGCACCACTCTAAAGTCTTATCTACATGATAAAATTTAAAACAAAGAGTTACATTTAAACATGTTCTCAACAACTTATTTCGGGTTACATAATGAATTATTTTCTCTAGCCAGTGCATTTAATTAATAGGTCGTCATACTACATACATATGGACATATTTCCTTTGTTGGTTAAGTCAAAATATATGTCAACAAAGTAAGATATTTGGTGTCACAGAAATCAGATTCTTCTCATTTCTGACTCTACATTTTATTCAGGATGTTAATTTTATTGCCAAGTTAAGATAAGATGCTCTGTACTGTGGTACAAAAAAGCACTGTATAAAGTACTATTTATAGTAGCTAACATTTTTAAAAGAAAAGATATAAAGAAGATTATATATAGAAAATTTTACCTCCACATACATAACATATCTGAAGATACAAGAAATTAACAACACTGGTTATTTCTAGAACTTATATCCAAACTATGGATATGGGACACAGGAGTGAAGGAGACACTTAAATTTCATGAAAAAATTTTTTTACAACTTTTTAACTTTTATCCATGTCCATAAATTATTTACTCCAAAATAAATTTAAAATAAAAAGCAAATAAATGTGGTCTTCTCTTTAGCAAAAGAGCTACAGAACTGGGATCAAAGGCTCAAATTAGAAGACTGTAGGACTATAAGAGAGAAGAAAATCATCCTTCAGATTCTAAGGAAAATCAGCACTTCTCAGTTTGCTGAGTATCATTTTAAAAAACAACAGATTTTCTGAGGGTGCATAAGCAATTTGAAAAATAAAGTCCTTGAAAGATAAAGTGCCATCTATGCCCAGAGTCACATGGGATAAAAATGAATATGGAACATAAAAAGGATGAGTAGCAAATGTTTAACTTAGGAAAAGGAAGATACTGGGTTCAAGAGGGCTACATAGGAAGATCCTGAGCTCATTCTCTCCCACGGATACAAGTATACAACTACATATGGAATTACTTCCTCTGAAAAATGTATAGAAAACTGGATGAACACAGTCTCCACAACAAAGGACAAAAAGGAGAGCATGAAGATGGGGAGGAGAGACAGAGACACCATCTCATCAAAATTATCAACCCCAGGCATGACAATCCACCAGCAAGAGGAAATCTAAAAATAGAGAACTTTTCCCTGAGAGGTGATAGGTTTATGATCCACATTAGGAACCCTTTAGATACTGCACGAGAGAGATGAGTCTCTAAACACTGGGCTTTGAGAATCAATAAGGCTTATATCCAAGAACTATAGAACTGTAAGGAATGGAGAACCTGCTCTTAAAGGGCTCACAAAAAAAGCTCACTCACCCAGGGACCCAGTGCAAAACAAAAACAAAAGCAATAACACCAATTTGAAATGCCCTAGACCATATGTGGAAGAGACTCACTTACTAATCTTAAAGCATCTACTCGGGGGGAGGGTAGCAAACTGTTGGGATTTTCTCTAAGTGACAGACACCCTGGCAGGTACCATATTTGCACCCTCAATCTACCTTACTAAGATTGGTCCTGGCAAGCACGATTTTGGTACCATTCCTCTAAACTGCTAAAAGCAGTTGAGCATGCCAGCTGAGAAACACACCTACACCCACAATGCAACAATCCTTTATAGCTGAGACTGGCAACAGTCCAGTCCACCTTCATGTACCAGTGCAGCAATACATCACAGCTGGGCTGGGCATAAGTCCTGCCCACCCCCACACTGCACCACGCAGCCAGGCTGGTCCAGACCCACCCATTCCTGCACTATAGTGCAGCTGCATGGTACAGGATCACCAACACCAGCCCTGCCTATCCTTGTGTCACAGACATGGCCCCACCACAGTAGCCACACAGAAGATGCCTCTTGAACACCTAGCTTTGGTAGTCAGATGGGATTGGACTTCTGGGATCCATGTGATATCTACACAAGGCCACTGCTTCAAAACTGATAGAGGTAGTTGATTTGCCTAAGACATAGAAACAAAGAGGGACAGGCAAAATGAGGAGACAGGAATATGTCCCAAATAAAAGGACAAAAAACATCAGAAAAAGACATTAATGAAATGGAAATAATGATCTACCTGATAAAGAGTCAAAGTAATGGTCATAAAGATGCTCACTGGACTTGAAAGAAGATGAACACAGTGAGCCCCTCAGCAAAGAGTTAGAAAATATGTGAAAGTTTCAAATAGCAGTTACAGAGCTAAAGAGCACAATAACTAAACTTAAGAAAAAAGCTAAAGGGATTCAACATCGGACAAGACAAAGCTGTAGATTGGATCAGCAAGCTGGAAGACAAAGAAATAGAACTCACCCAGACAGAGCAACAGAAAGAAAAGAGAATTTAAAATAAAAGAAAACAAAAAAACTTGAAGAACCTTTAGGAAACATCAAGCAGAATAACATTTGCATAATGGGGGCCCCAGAAGGAGAAGAGAGAAAAAGGCCAGAAAACTTATCTGAAGAAATAATGGATAAAACTTTCCTAATCTGGAGAAGGAAACAGGCATATAAGTCCAGGAATCTCAGAGAGTTCCAATAAATTGAACCCAAAGAGATTCATACCAAAAGACAATATAATTAAAGTAACAAAAGTTAGGAGTAGGAATAGAAAAACAACTTGTTACATACAGGGGAAAACCCATAAGGCTACAGGCAGGTTTCACGGCAGAAACTTTACAAGACAGAAGAGAGTGGCATGACATACTGAGATTCCTGAAAGGAAAAACTTCCTACCAAGAATTCTCTATCTGACAAAGTTATCATTCAGAATTGAAGAACACATTAAAAGTTTTCCAGATAAGCAAAAGGTAAAGTAGCTCTTCACCACTAAACTGTCCCTTTAAGAAATGCTAAAGGGACTTCTCTAAACTGAAAAGAAATGATACTAAAAATAAGAAAACATACACAAGTAAAAATCTCACTGGAAAAGGGAATATATAGTAAAGTAGTTGATCAATAAATAATAAAGCAAGTATTAAAGTTAAAAGGCCAAATAGTAATACTAACTAAAACTACAATAATTAGTTAAGGGGTGCATAAAATAAAAAGGTGAAAATGTGACATCAAAACATAAAACATAGCAAGGGGAGAAAAATTTAAAGCTTGGTAATATGTTCAAAATTAAATTGCTATTACTCAAAACAGACTGGTATTTACATAAGAAATTATATATGAACACAGTAATCACAAAGCAAAAACTTACAGTAAATTCACACAAAAAAATTAGAAAGGAATCTAAACATAGCATTAAGGAAATTCTCATGATTAATTTAGAGTAATAAAATTACTACAATTCCTGCAGATTCTGTGCACTTACAGACATACATTTGACAATCTTAAAGTACAGAGCTATAGTGAAAGAAGAGTCTACTAGCTACATAGAGGTTGAGAGACAGGATGGAATTATGTGAAAAGGAAGGAAAATTTTTCAGAATAGTTTTGAGGTTTAAAAAAATGACCCAACTATGGTGTGAAACAAAAAACAAAGAGAGAAGAAGATATTTCAAAGACATATATTGTCTCCATATCCCCTTGCAAAGTGTATGAGAACTTGAAATAGAGAATTGAGTTATTTTGAATTTACCCTTTGCCATTTAAATAACACTTCTTTGGTATTACACAGTCTCAGTGAGGTTCTTCTTGTTTGAATTACAAACAGAAAGTGATTTGCGTGATTATTTTCCCAGTCCTCCCAAGAGTAATACATATCATATTCCATGCTAGATGCATAGGAAAATGAAGTTAACTCATACATAAAAATGGACGCCTGAGTGCATTAACAAGGACTTAATTCCCTCAAGAAATCACAGTTAGGAATGCTCTAGAGTGAATCAAAAGTTTTATAGGATAACTTCACAGAAATCAAGGGTAAAAGTATTGCCAGACTTTTGGAATCTGACATTTCCTGACAGAAGAAGCAGATTTACCATGTATTAAGTAGGCTTATTTCAAAGAGTTAGTGCCATGAAGCAAAAACTGGCTACTGAGGGCTCACCTGGGAGAGGAACCGTTAGTAAGATCATTGTGAGCTAGCCAATGTCACAGAAAGTCAAAAAATAGTGTGTGTGTGCATGTGTGTTTGAGGAGGCTGGCTCCCCCTCAGTCATTTGTTGTTAATCTATATAATTTGGGAGAGGTAGGCACATGTAAGTTTGTTAAGTTAAATACAAAAGTGGTTAATAAACAATTATTTTGGAGTTACTTTTTCTATAGGACAAAAATCATTTACATCTCTTTTGGACAAGATACGTACAACTTAATGTGCATATTCACAGAGTCTGTACCTAATAAACAGTTAATGGACAAATATACATCCCTAGAGAATTAAATAATCCCCAGGTGGGAGTATTAGCCCATACTTCAGTATGATCTTGAAAAATATGTCATTGTTACATATCTTTGTAACATGATTGATACACTGTCTCAAGCAATTCAGAAGATGGCCCTCTAGTTTGTTATCCTAACCCAGAATTTGAACCAAAGTCATCATATATCATTGCAACCATGTTTATTGCAGTTTGTTTCTCTCTAAAATTTAAATTGTCCTTGTTTGCCCCCCCCCCCCGAAAAGAAGAAGAAGAAGAAGGCCCACCTCATGGAGATCCAGGTGAATGGAGACACAAGAGCCTGGAGCAGCATGTATGTAAGAACCAAGTATCTGGACAGAATTAGATGATCGTTGTCATCGGTGTCATCAAGGGCAGAGGCTACAAAAGGGTCTCCAGCTACTGGCACACCAAAAAACTACCCCACAAGACCCACTGGGGGCTGCCTAAGATTGCCTGTCCTGGGGTATGGCATTCTATTCCATGGCTTTCTCTGTGGCTCAAGCTGGACAGAAAGGCTACCATAGTCAAACTGAGATCAACAAAATCTACAAGATTGGCCAGGGACATCTCATCAAGGAAGGCAAAGTAATCATGAGCAATGCTTCCATTGATTATGATGTGTCTGACAAGAGCAACAACCCTCTGAGTGGCTTTGTCCACAATGGTGAAGTGACCAATGCCTTTGTCATGCTGAAAGTCTATGTGGTGGGAACCAAGAAGCAATAGCTTACTTCCTGCAAGACCTTGCTGGTACAGACCAAATGGTAGGCCCTGGAGAAGACTGACCTCAAGTTCATCAACACCACTTACAAGTTTGGCTATGGTCAATTCTAGACTGCAGAGGAGAAGAAAGAATTCATGGGACCACTTAAGAAAGACCAAATTGCTTAATGTCAGGAGCAGATTGTGCAGCTGGTGGAACCCCAATAAAAATTATTTTCTGGTGGAAAAACAAAACAAATACATACTTTGCTGATATTTCTTTGTCAAAAGCTTTTCATTCTCTTCATAGTATCTTTCAAATAGAAACGTTTTTAAATTTTAATGATTTTTGTTGATTACGGCTTTGATTATGGTATCTCAGAAATCTTTACCTTACACAAGATTACAAAGATTTTCTCTTATGAATTCCTCTAGAAATTTTATAACATTAGGTTTTATATTTATGCCCATAATTTCTTTTGAAATGTTTGCATAGGTCTCTTTCTGAACTCTGTATTCTGTTCCATTGAAGTACTCCTCTATATTACCATATTCTCTTGATTACTGAGATTTATCATGTCTTGAAATCAAGTAGTACACGTTGTTATCTCTGAAGCATTTGTTGTTTGTTTCTATTTTTCTATTTTTCTGGCAATTTTTATATAGTCTGAGTATTTTTAATTCCCGTAAAATTAAAGTGTTATATTATTTCAGGTGTACAATGTAGTGATTTAATGATTATATACATTACTTACTATTGTCTTAGCACTTCTTATGATTCAATTTTTCTCCTTTGTTGGTTAGTAATATAAAAACCTTGCAATATACTTCTTTCTAGTCTTTTTTGCTATTGTTTTCATGCATTATACTTATATATATTTTATACTAATACATTATTTTGGGTATAAACAATTATCTTTTTAACAGCTTTACTGACTATAATTTAGATTCTATAAGATTCACCCCTTTAAAATGTCCAATTCAACATATTTAGTGTATTCGCAGGATTGCTCACTACTACAGTAGAACTTTAGAACACTTTAGTTCCTCCCAAAAGAAACTCATACCCATTAGCTGTCCCATCCCTATTCTGAGCCCTAAGCAAGTCATTTTCTTTTTTTTTAAAGATTTTATTTATTTATTTGACAGAGAGAGAGATATTACAAGTAGGCAGAGAGGCAGGCAGAGAGAGAGGAGGAAGCAAGCTCCCTGCTGAGCAGAGAGCCCGTTGCAGGGCTCGATCCCAGGACCCTGAGATCATGAACTGAACTGAAGGCAGAGGCTTTAACCCGCCGAGCCACCCAGGTGCCCCAGCAAGTCATTTTCTGTCTCTATGGAGTCACCTCATTACATTTCATATAAATGGAACCACATAAGTCATGTTTTGTGACTGCCTTCTTTCACTTAGTGTATTTTCCAAGTTCATGCATATTGTAACATGCATCAATACTTCATTTTTTGTTATTGCCAATTGTACTCAATTCCACCTTTCAACTATTATGAAAAATGCTGTGAGGAGCCTACATTTTCATATGGATGGATGTTTTCATTTCTCCCAGGTAGAAACAGAATTGTTGGGTAATAAGGTAACTCTGTATTTACTTTTTTGAGTGGTTGCCAAACTGCTTCTCAAAGTAGCTACACCATCTTACATTCCCACCAGCAATGTAGATTTCAATTTCTCCATATCCTTGCCAGTATTTATTACAAGTTTTTTTATTACTTCCATCCTAGTGGGTATGAAGTTTTCCAGTTTTGGTTTTTACTTCTCTAATGAGTAATGATTTTCAGCATCTTCTCATATGCGTATTGGCCATGTGTATATATTTTTTGGAGAAATGTCTATTTGAATCCTTTTCTCATTTTTAATTGTGTTGTCTCTTTATTGTTAAATGATAAGAGTTCTTCAGGTATTCTAGATTTGAAGCCCTAATCATATTTGAAAAATCAATTTCTGGGGTGCCTGGGTGGCTCAGTCAAACGTATGACTTTTTACATTTAAGTTAAATTAGTCAACATACAGTACATCATTAGTTTCAGATGCAGTGTTCTATAATGCATCAGTTGCATATAACACCCAGTGCTCATCACATCCCGTGCCCTCCTTAACACCCACCTCCCCTCCATCAACCCTGGTTTCTTTCCTATAGTTAAGAGTCTTTCATGATTTTTCTCCCTCCCTGATGACTTCCCATTCATTTTCTTTCCATTTTCCTATGATTCCCTGCACTCTTTCTTATATTCCACCTAGGAGTGAAACCATATGATAACTGTCTTTCTGTGATTGACTTATTTAAGCATTTGACTCTTAATTTTAGCTCAGGTCCTGATCTCAGGCTTGTGAGAGTGAGCCCCACGGAGGGCTCCATGCTGGGTTTGGAGCCCGCTTAAGATTCATTTTCTCCTTCTCCCTCTACCCCTCCCCAACCCTCTCTTTAAAAAAATCAATTTTTGGTAAAAAATAAAAGCCAGCTGAGCTTTTGATATGGCTTGTGCTGAATCTTATAGTTCAGTTTGGGGAGTGTTGCTATCCAAATAGTAAGTGAGATCTACATATCTACCTAAATGTGAGATGTCTTATGATTTATTTAGATCTTTTGTTTCTTGCAATGATGTTGAATAATATTCAGTGTACAAGTTTTGCACTTGTTTGGTTTTAAGTATTTTATTCTCTTTGATGCTATTATACGAAATTGTTATTTTCAGAACATTTATTGCTATGTTATATAACTGATTTTTGTATATTGATCTGTATACCACAGTTTGCCAAACTTATTAGTTCCAAAAGGTGTGTGCATATTGCTAAACTTACTAGTTCCAATTTGTGCATATTCCTTAGGATATTCTATATACAGGACTATGTCATATGCAACAAAGATAGTCTTACTTCTTCCTTCGTCATCTGCATGACTTTTATTTCTTTATCCTGCCTAGTAACTCTAGCTAGGATGCTCAGTACAATGTTAAATAGAAATGGCAAGAGCAGGCTTCTCTTGTTTCTGATCTTATGTGTAGTGTTAGCTGTTGACTTTGTAGATGGTCTATTTTTGTATATTGGTAAGGAAGGTCTCTTCTATTTACAGTTTATTAAGTAGTTGTTTGGTTTTGTTTGAGAGAGAGAGTGAAGGGAAGGAGGCAGGGAGAGTCCCAAGCAGACTCTACACTGAGCACAGAGCCCCATGTAAGGCTCAGTGCCACGACCCTGAGATCACAACCTGAACCAAAACCAAGAGTCAGATGTTCAAACAACTGAGCCACCCAGACGCCCCTGAAGTAGTTTTATAATGAAGTTTGTTGAATTACTTCAAATGTTTTCTACATATATTTAGATGATATTAGGGATTTTATCCTTTACCCAATTAGAAAGGCATATTACATTACTATTGACTTCCAGATATTAATCCTTGCATTCCTGAGATCAATTCCACTTAGCCATGGTGTACAACTCTTTGTATATTACTGGATTCAGTCTGACAGTATTTTGTTGAGAAGTTTTGAGTGTATCTTAATATTAAGGGATATTGGCCTATAGTTTTTGTTTTGTGATGTCTTTGGTTTTGGTATACTGATTAAAATGGCATCATATGATGAGTTAGGAAATCTTACCTCTTTTCTATATTTCAGAAGAGTATGTGAAGCATTGGTATTAAACCTTCTTTGAATGTTTGGTAGAATTCACCAATGAAGCTATCTAGGCCTGGACTATTTTTTTTTTAAGATTTTATTTATTTAGGGCGCCTGGGTGGCTCAGTGGGTTAAAGCCTCTGCTTTCGGCTCAGGTCATGATCTCACCGTCCTGGAATCGAGGCCCGCATCAGGCTCTCTGCTCAGCAGGGAGCCTGCTTCCTCCTCTCCTTGTCTCTTTGCCTACTTGTAATCTCTCTCTCTGTGTCAAATAAATAAATAAAATCTTTAAAAAAAAGATTTTATTTTAATTTTAAAGATTATTCATTTATTTGAGAGAAAGGGAGTGAGAGAGCATGAGCAGGGGGAATAGCAAAGGGAGAGGGAGAAGCAGACTCCCCACTGAGCAGGGAGCCCAATGTGGGACTCAACCCCAGGGCCCTGAGATTATGACCTGAGCCAAAGGCAGACGCTTAACCAACTGAGCCACCCAGGTGCCTCAAGGGTCTGGACTTTTCTTTGTGGGAAGCTTTAAACTTACTATACTGATCTATTCACCTATTTTAGTTCTCTTCATATTTTTAATCTAGAGAAGAATGGGGAATGAATATTCAGTTATATGGTCTTTTAAAATTACTTACACAATTCCTTCTTTAAAAAAGATAGTATTTTTAATTTTTTTAATTTAAATCAATTAACGTATACTGTATTATTAGTTTCAGAGGTAGAATGCAGTGATTCATCAATTGCATACAACATCCAGTGCTCATTACTTAACTGCCCTCCTTAATGCCTGTCAGCCAGTTACCCTATACCCACACCTACCTCCCCTCCAACAACCCTCAGTTTGTTCCCTTAAGAGTCTCTTATGGTTTGCTTCCCTCTCTGTTTTCCTCTTATTTTATTTTTCCTTCCTTTGCCTTTGTCATCTGTTTTGGTTCTTAAATTCCACAGATAAGTTAAATCATATGGCATTTGTCTTTCTCTGCCTGACTTACTTTGCTTAGTATGATACCCTTAGCTCCATCCACATCATTGCAAATGGCAAGATTTCATTCTTTTTGGAGGCTGAGTAATATTCCATTATATAGGGCGCCTGGGTGGCTCAGTGGGTTAAAGCCGCTGCCTTCGGCTCAGGTCATGATCCCAGGGTCCTGGGATCGAGGCCCACATAGGGCTCTCTGCTCGGCGGGGAGCCTGCCTCCTCCTCTCTCTCTGCCTGCCTCTCTGCCTACTTGTGATCTCTCTCTCTGTGTCAAATGAATAAATAAAAAATCTTAAAAAAATATTCCATTATATATATATATATATCCATTATAATATATATTCCATTATATTATATATATGGAATAATATGGAATAGTATATTCCATATATGCAATTCCATACATCCATAAATTCCATATATGGAATAATATATATTCCACACCAATAATATGGAATAATATGTATTCCATAAAGTGGAATAATATATATTCCATTATATATATATCCAGTAATATTCCATTATAGATATGTGTGTATATGTGTATATATATGTATACATATGTATATATGTATATGTATATATATGGAGATATATATATATCTCCATTCATCTGTTGATGGACACCTGGGCTTTTCTCATAGTTTGACTATTGTGGACATTGCTGTTATAAACATTGGGACGTAGATGCCTCCTCAAATCACTACGTTAGTATCCTTTGAATAAATACCTAGTAGTGCAAATGCTAGGTTGTAGGGTAGCTCTATTTTTAACTTTTTTGAGAAACCTCCATACTGCCTTCCAGAGTGGCTGCACCAGTTTACATTCCATCCACAGTATTAGAGTGTTCTCCTTTCCCTGCATCTTCACCAACATGTCACTTCTTGTGTTATAAATTCTAGCCATTCTGACTGGTGTGAGGTGGTATCTTATTGCAGTTCTGATTTGTATTTCCCTGGGGCTGAGTGATGCTGAGAATTTTTTCATGTGTCTGTTGGGCATTTGGATGTTTTCTTTGGAGAAATGTCTGTTCATAACTTCTGCCCATTTCTTGACTGGATTTTTTGGGTTTGGGGTGTTAAATTTAATAAGTTCCTTATAGTTTTTGGATACTAGCCCTTTATCCGATAAGACATTTGCAAATATCTTCTCCCATTCTACAGGTTGCATTTTAGTTTTGTTGCCTGTTTCCTTTGCTGTGCAGTTGTTTATCTTGGTGAGGTCCGAATAGTTCATTTTTTTTTTGTTTCCCTTCCTTTGGAAACATGTCCTTGCTTTCTGAGATCCATTGCTTTCATGAAAAATTGTCTGTTAATCTTATTGTGATTTGTTTTTTTTTTCTTGTGTATGTTGAGCCATTTGTCTTTTACAGCTTTCAAGGTATTTTATTTTTGGCTTTCAACATTTTGACTATTATCTGTCTCAATGTGGATTTTTTTTTTGCATTTTTTTCAATTTGGAGTTTTTAACTTCTTGGGTGAGTACATTATGATTTTCATTATATTTGTGAAGTTTTCAGCCATTATTGCTTCAAATATTTTTTGCATCCCTTTCCTGCTCTTCTGGTATTCCACGCATTTGTTGATACACTTAATGGTGTCCCACACTTCTCTGACTCTGTTCATTTTCATTTTTTCTTTTCTGTTATTCACACTGCACAGAGTCTGTCTTCATATTTACTGATTCTTTCTTATGCTTCATCAAATTTACTTGAGCCCACCTAGTGATTTTTTTTCATTGCTGTTCATTGACCTTTTCAACTCAAAAATTTTGTTGACAGATTGGACTTTATATAATGCATTGTACCAATTCCAGACACATATTTCTTCCCCACAGGAGGTGGTTTTGTTAGTCTGGTGACTTATTTGTTAAACTAATTCTGCATACTTATAGTATAGACTTCTAGTGTACATTTCTGATATGTCCACTCGAAGTTTCCTCTGGCTATCTAAATGGTCACCAATGGGTTAGGATAAGCCACTTACTGATCAATATTTGTGCATAAGCCATTTTAGCCAATTATAGTTTTTCTCTTTACACTAGAAATATGTGTGGCTTTGAGATTGCTATCACAATATAGACGAGGTATGTTATTTTTTTTTTTTACCTCAAGTTCAAGGAGATACTAATACACCAGAGATTCCCTCTCTGATCACTCCTGAAAGGACACAGCTTTAGGCATGCACAAATCTTCCTGATTACCTGGAATGGTTCTGATATTATTTTTAAGCCTGTATTACTAAGAATATCCCTTGGGTCAGAGAATCTTATTGTGCAGTCAGTGTTTGGTCTGAACTTGTGCTTAAGCTGTTTTGGCCAGTAAGGTTTCTACCCTAATTTGATGGATTTGTTTGCAGCTTGAGAATACTTTCAAGTCTACCCTCAAATCCTTCTCCTGATTGGATACAGTCTAACAATGCCCACATACATCTCAGCTACCAGAGTTCACTGGGGTCCCAGAAGAACTCTTGTCTGCTTCTGGTTCAATCTATTATCACACACAATACTAGATGACAGGAATGTAAGTTTCTTGAATCTTAATTTGCCTACGTATAATATTAAAATATCCCCATAATTGTTCCTCCTCTGATATTGTCTAGCTGTGTCACTTTCCTGCTTCTAAAAATTCTTAGTTGCTGTTCGTTGCTCTCAAGATACATTTTAAAGTCCTTAAAAAGTGCTCACTTATTCCATTTCTGGTTACATATCTAAAATAATTCAAGGCAGAGTCTCAAAAAGGCATCTGTATGTCCATATCCAGCATTTTTCACATTACCCAAGAGATTTTATGTATACATTATGTGGATGAATGGAGAAAAAAAATGTGATATACACATGCTAAGGAATATTATTTAGCCTTAAAAAGGAAGAGAATTCTGAAACATACTGCAACATGTATGAGTCTCAAGGACACTATGCTAAGTGAAATAAGTCAGCCACAAAAAAACAAACATTGCATGATTCAACTCATAGGAGATATCTAGTCAAACTCAGAAAAACAGAAAGTATAATGGTGGTTTCCAGGGGCTGGGGATGGGTGAGAAGTGGGGAATTGTTTAATAAGTACAGTTTCAGTTTTGCATGATGAAAAAGTTCTGGAAGTTGTTGTACATTTTGAATATATTTAACACTGCTGAATTAAATACTAAAAATGGTTGAGATGATAAGCTTATGATTTGTGTATTTTACCACAATTAAAAAATTTTGAAGACTTACTACATCCTTCATGATCTTACTGTTTCTCTCTCCAACTTCACTTCTATCCTTCTGTGGGACCATTCCCTGAACCCTATGTGCCAGCACTGATCAGTTACATGTCATTTAGCAAACTCTCCTTGCTCTCTGCTCTAACTCCCTATAGATAACTTTGACTTGTCAAGCCTGATTTTTGTTTAATCTGCTTTAGAAACTGATTTCTTTTTTAAATTTTTTAAAATTTTAGTTCCAGTATAGTTAACATGCAGTGTTATATTAGTTTCAGGTGTACAATATGCTGATTCAACACTTCCATACCTCACCCAGTGTTTATCATGAAAAGTGTATTCCTTAATCCCAATCACCTATTTCATCAATCGACGACTTTCACATACTCTACAATTCATCCACTTAAACTGTATAATTCAATGCACTTTATTATAATCACAGATAAGTGTAACTGTCACCATAGTCAATTTTAAAACATTTTCATCACCCCAAAGTGAAACCTTCCACCCTTTAGTTATCACTCTCCAATCTCAGAATTCTCCTAACCCAGTTCTAGGCAAACACTAATCCGCTTCCTGTCTCTACAGTCTTGCCTTTTCTGGATACTTCATATCAGTGAGATCATGTAAAGTATGTCTTTGGTTACTGGCTTCCTGTGGTACATCCATACCATAGAATATTTAGCCACAAAAAGGAATGAAGTACTGATACACACTACAACAAGGATGAACCTTGAAAGCCTACTTATATTTCATTCAAAAGATTTGAAGTCTCTTTCCCTAAAAAGCATTCCTTGACAACCCTAAACTTCGTTTAAGTGACCTTCTCCCCAAATCCTATTTACCTCTATTTTAATCCTTAATTAGCCAGGTGTTCCCACTGGGCTTGAATATTTTTTGACAACTGTAAAATCTTACACAAGTTTATGTGAACATACTATTTTATCCACTTTTTTTTGCTCTTCCTCACAAGAATTTATTAATTTAAAAAACAAATCAAGATTAGTGTTTCTCGATACTGACTTCACAATAAAATGACCTAGAGAGGTCTTAAAAATTCAATACCTGTGCCCCAACTTGGATCAATTATATCACAATGTCAAGGAGGTGGTCTGGGAACTGAGACTTCAATATTGTTTTAAAATTTCCCATCTGATCCACAGCCAGGATCAAAAACTACTAATTTAGATGCAGAAAAGCCTTAGTCATCTTCTACTACAACATGTTGTATGTATAAATTAGTAGTATTGTACTAATTAGGTCATGATTTGTAGCATTTATTTCTCTATGATGACTTGAAATATTGTAAAATAAAACAAAAGAACTTTTTATAAGATAGCAAACATACTTTGTGCAGAACTGTATAAAACACATCAATTTTTCTGGAGACTTAACTTTTTTGACCTTAAAGTAGAAATCTCTAGCAAATACTTACATACACACAAATCAATGATTCTGTTGCCCCTCAAAATAGAACACTTGCATATATTTCAACTGTTAATATTAGTTGTATCTTCTTCCTTTTGTACATCCATTGAAGTTTATACAACTACCTGAGTGCAAGAAGTCAAACTGTAATCTTTAAAAGCCCATAACGCCATTAACCAGTGGTACCTTTAGTTTTTTTTTTTTTCCTTGACTATTTATTTTTATTTTTTCAGTAAGCTCTGGGCCCATTGTGGGGCTTGAACTCACAATAGTGAGATCAAGAGTCACATGCTTTACTGACTGAGTCAACCAGGCACCCCATAAGCGGTATCTTTGGATTGTTAAAATTTCTGTCAGGTATGGTAATGTATACAGAGTGCACTGAAAAGATCTTTCCCTAGTTCTTCCATGGTTTGAAAGAGACAAGCAGGGAAGGCAAAATATGAAAAGCTTCTTGGATGTTTCTGATAGGTTTTACCCAGTTAATAACTTTTTGCTAAGAATTTATCTTCAGTTTTCTAGACTAACTTGTATGTTTCACATTATGAAATTTGAATGCCAAGGAAAACGTTGCTACTGAAAGTTAAATCTCTTAAAACATCTCTGACAAATACACTTGAAGATCTTAAGGGAAGTATTTTCTATATATACTATATATTAAAATACAACAAAATGATATTTTGTCCTTATAATAATAAAGACTCTGTAGCTTAAGAACTGGTTAAATACCCTGAGGGTGACAGAGAAAAGGAAAAATAACACACATGCACTCAATTTTGTTAATAAATTTAAAAAGGAAAAATTGAATAGCACAGGCAGGAGGATATTTTTAATAGTAACATCTATAAGATTCAATCTTTAAAATGAGTGATGTTTATGACCACACATTAACATTTTCTTGTAATAAAAAGACATATTTATGATCATGGTAGAGATGTTCCTTCTACCTTAAGAAAAAATAAAATTACCCCCTAATGACATACAGCATAATCTTTAGGCCTGGGGCATATTATGTCAAAAAAATATTTTCCCTATGATTTCAAATGATAAATATTCACAAAAGCCTAATCTTAGTTGGTACTAGATATATGGAGTGCCCCTGGGCATGAACATGGTAATGTTGGAGTCTCTTTCCATCTTCCTTCATCTGCTTTAGCATTTGTTAAAAAAACTTACATTGAGTTAATTTACACAAAATTTAACAATTTTAGGAAAATGAAAATTGAATCTATTCTGTCCACCTGTCCTTGAAATGTCCTTTATGAAGTTTTCCAAATCATTTCTGATGAAAGGCATATAATAATGTTTACATCTCCTCTAGACTTTCTCTTCTATTTTAGTCCTTAGCATGCTCTCATATTTTTCTTTACCTCAACAGCTACATAGGAAAATAAAAGAATGATCCAAAATTTGACATTTCTCCTTTTTCCTAACCTGTATACCTTTCCAAATAGCTAATGTTACAGACCTCAGTCACATTATGCATCCCAAGTGATGCAGAGCTGGGCTCTAAACAGGTGGACACATCTGTTCCAGTCCATCAGACTTGACTTACACTGACTGCGTTCTGTAATCATTATGGTTTTTATCCCAAATTACAGTGTCAATCTGTTCAGAATTAATATGTATTACTCCACCGCTTGTTACAAAATTTTCAGTTTATTTATTGGACCAAATCCTGCCCTAATCACTTAGGCACAATTCCCACTGAAAACCTAAAAGAGAAAATGTGTATCCAGAGGTTATGTTTTCATTGCATGTCAAAAGATATTTTTGCATAAGTGGATGTTATTGCAATTCCCAATGAATGCTCTTTCTGTGTCAATAGTGAAAACTATTTAAAATTTTAGTGTGCTGGTTTGGATCATTTTTAATCACTTCTTCCAACACATGTTGTATCCCAGTGTGGATGTTCACATAATGAAGAGGGGGTTGACAAGTTATTTTCTTCACACAGAATGTAGCTTATATTTTTAATACTTGGGAAATTATAGTTTTAATTCCCTCTTCCCTTTGTGTTGAGTAGTTTTTGAAAACTAGGAGTCCTTGAAGCCACAGCTCTGTTTTATTATAACATGATGAATCATTTTACTATGATTTTATTTCCATTTCCTCATCTGTTTTCCCTGAAGCTAACTAAATACATGGATTTTATTGAAGAGGAAAAAAAGTTATTAATTCATAATTATTATGTAAAGGTTAATCTGGCTAGCGCCCTCCAAACGACTTTCCCACCAGCTGGTGATTTTATTCTTTTTTTTTTTTTTTTTTTACCTCTCCTGGCAGATAATGGAGAAAGGTAAGGCTCAGAAGGCGAGGAAAACTAAAAGCAAAATCTTAAAAAATAAATGGGTCAGAAATATGATGGAAGAAAAAGACTAAATGATACACTGAAATATTAATCTATAGTTTAAGTTTCCAAAGCCATGGGGAAAAAAAACTACAAACAATAGCAACAACTAATGCCTACGATTTAAAAACAAACAAACAAAGACAAATGCACCACCCTTTGTCTCCAAGGTCAGGCTGAGTAGGTAGGGGTGACTGTATTACCATGTTTCTAATCAGCACCTCCACTTGCCTGCTATAGCATATGAAGTGGCAATAGTGCCTATGGCAATAGAAATCCTATTAACTGGATGCATCATGCATGAGGAAGTTATAACCCAAGTTTAAACAAGATCAGAAAAGGATGATCAGAATTCAGCCAAAGGAAGGGAGAGAGGGAGAGAGGAAAGAGGGAGGGAGGAAAGAGTGAGGGAGGGAGGAAAGAGGGAGGGAGGAAGGAAGGGAGGAAGGGAGGGAGGGAGGAAGGGAG